>WAAD01032004.1:32728-56407 GCA_013389945.1 Fregata magnificens
ACATCATCCTAGAAATCTAGCCAGGATTCTTGATCACAGGAGGACAGGCTCACGAAAATAAATAAATAAATAAATAAAAGCTCCCAACTGTAACAACTCCCAGTGCCCAGTGTACTCTGCCAGGTGGTATCTCTCAAAATCCCACTCAACATATGAAAAACAAATAGCTTGTAAAGCTCTGTTGATATTTAGATAGTATAATCTAAATTTAGTTTGACATGATCTATAGCTGGCACAGTTCAAAATCCATCTAGAAAATATTAATGACAAGTTTTAAAAATGGATTGAGGATTTTCCTGGTGAAGTGCTCTTGTCTATGCATTTCAGCAAGTCTCAGCTGATTGTCTTGGAACTTTGTACAGAAACTTTTTACCTTAAACTACTGTCCCCGTTACAGTCACTAACAAAACTTCTGTTATCAGTGGGTCAGGATCTTAGTGCATGTGTCTAAGGATGAAATGAGATATTTAGTCTTTATATTTATTATTCGTGACAATATTGCCTAGAGGGACAGTATAAAGGTAAAGACTGTGCTATACTTAGCCCTAAGTATCAGATTATAGCTGTTTCACACAAATGTGAGCCCTAAGTATCAGATTATAGCTGTTTCACACAAATGTGTTCTCATATCAAATCTCATGAAGATGTGATTTTCTTTTTTTTTTTCTTTCCTTAGAATTCAATGGACCAGCCTTCAAAATTAGCCTGATCTCATTTAAGTTTGTTGCACTATATTTTTCTTTTCTTTTTCTTCTTGGTTTTACATAGTGCATATGGATATTAGCAGTATAAGAAGAGTCCATCACTTTAAAGGAAAAAGCTCTTAAATTTATTAGCATCAATTAAAAATATTTTTAAAGTCTGTTAAAGAAGATATTCCATAAAATGTCTACCTTCTGAAATGTGACTGATTAAGCTCTAATCCTTCCTGGAAGAATGTTGTGCCATAAATGAGTCCTTGCAACAGTAACTGTAATAAAATATAGAAGTAGACCTCATTGAAATCTAAAACTGAAACTCATGATTTTCCCTTAGTGTATGTATGCTCTGCTACCTGAAAAGACCTCTGAAGTGTTCTATTTTATGAAGGGCTTTTGATCAGCAATTTTCTACACACTTTCATATTGGTTAGCCTGACTGTTTCCAGTGAGTGTTTTATCTCCATCTATATTATCTAGAAAGTAATACAACCATATTTAGGATGCCGTAGAAAATGAGGAATGTTACAGTGATGCTATCTACTAAATGTACAGGAGGTAGGTAGATAAACTAGCAGTTCAGTGGTTATCGATTTCTTCCTTGCAATGATCTGGTACTATAACATGAAAAAGTTTTGACATCCCTACCCAGGGTGGACAAACCACCATAGAGCCACCACAGTCACACAGATGACAAGCAGTGTCACTCTGGGACCAAAGACAGCTTAGTTATGCCTGTGGAGTGCACTGCTTGTGTATGGCACGGCTGTAGTAAGGCTTTCATTTTAGGGCTCAAGACCGTGTGTCATCACAGCATCAAGCTGTGCTGTGCTGCACCGTGCCTTCTGAAGAAAGTTCGTGAGTCTCTAAAATTCAAGTGCCTTGCACACAGACATATCCAAAGGAAAGCATGGGTAGCTGCAATCTAGGAAAAGCAGTCAAGCCTTCTAGCTTTAAAACTCTGCTACCATTTTACAGTAAGTTGGCCAAGTAAATTACAAGATCTATGTGAAAGACTGTGCTGAAGTTCTAATTCATATTTTCCCAGTTTCAAAATTTGTCTTTTGAATGTTTTCCAATATCAAGCAGCTATGATAGTAAAAGATGGGCAACACTGAAATCACCCACGGGATTCTTCCATCTTGAAGCAACTCTTCCATTTGTAACAGTTTTGCAGTGATGTAGTTACTGACCTGGGTGGGGCAGTTGGCTGATTGCACTGACTGAGCAGTCTTGGTACTTATCTTAATGATATAGAGAAAGGTAACGAATGGCAGCTTATTGACATGGACAGTGCCAGTTGTATTTGTTCTGCAGATCCTGGGATCATTGATTTTGATGAGGGATTCTATAATCATAAGAGTCGCTCCTTCCTTTCGTAAGGGGTAAAGAGTATCATCACATTATGATGACACGGTGCATGAATAAGCAGCAGCTTGTGCTTTAACATATTAACTATTGTGACTCACTGCTTCAGGAAACAGTTGTCTCTAAAAATCACAAAGAAAACCCAAGTATAATCAAATTTCTATTTTCCTGCCGGCAAGCAAAAATGAGGAAAAAGTGACATTACTTGAAAACAAGCCAAATAAAATGTTCAGCTCAGATGACCTATAACACTTAGCAGTGAATCAGTTGTTTATCATGGGCTACCTGCAAATACTTGCAGAGTTTCCCACTAGACATTGTTCCCAAACACAATCAGCTTGAAGACTTTTGCCATGCTTCATGAGCAGAGATGCTCTTCAGCTTCTATCACATAGAACTCTTAAGGTTATTTTTGGTAAAGTGATAGCCTTGATTTCAGTATAAATAAATAAGTGCAAACAAAATTATTTCTGTGTATAATCACAAGTATCTGGCTGCTTGTATAATTTCTTCAGTTCCACTTTTGCTGTTCTTTACTACTCGATCAGGCTTTGAGACGTTGGCATATACAATATGATCTCAGGTTGTGGGATTTCTTCCCTACCCATATATATAACATAAAATTATCCTGGCCAAGGTAACATGAGCTAACTTGTGTAATATTCAGAATGCTCTTTAAGACGTTGATTTAAAACAACAAAAGAAACTTTGCAGTCTGATCCAATCCACATATTCTTCCCAACAACTGCCTTACCCCTTGTGAGAGGTTTTATTTGAATCCAATATTGTTTCTCTCCCTCAGACTCTTATTTTTTACTTTCTGCAAAAGAATCACTAGGGAACCTAAAGAGGTACTGCTAATTTGATGCGATAAAAGGAAGCTGAAAGTTACCGTGGCCTAGATGTGTGTCTATGCCTTAGAGATGCAGTCTCTATCATTAGAATCTGAGTCATTGTCAGTAATTACCCATTTCATCAGCACAGGTCTGGTTTGTTACCTTATGGGATTTTTTTTTAACCTTGTTTGTATCAAGAGCTTTATCTGTTTCTTTTCAGGTGTCCTTCTGTTATTGACAAGATGTTACTTAAAACTTCTTTCTTTTCTGTCAGTTATTCACCTCTCACAGGAACTTTTAATTATTGCATGTTAGTTTTGTATGGGCTTTTGGTCTGTAGGAAGGTTAGCATAAACAATTTCAACTTAAGTCTTTTCCTCTACAGTCAATGGAATTAGGCTCGACATTATTTGTGTAGTATGTCATGACTATTGTCAAATCTGACTTCAAAACCCTAACACATTCTTGCAGGCAGAAACGCTTGAATATCATTAGAGATAACCTGCATTCATTTTTGGGCTTCCCCCCGCCCCTTAATTCTACAATGTTCCATTTGTAAATTTAGATTATTGATCCTTCCTAGAAGCCTAGAAAGGATCAATAACTGCAGAACTAGATTTCTCATGACAACTGGATTTAGTTGTAATAAAAATGAGAAAAACAGAGAGTCAATAGTGAGGGGATACTTGTCTTAACACACCATTGGGAGCTTAGGTAGTGAAACTGCATGCGCAGACAAACCTAGCCATGGTGGCTGCTACTTGTTTAAGATCTTTTTGCCAAATTGGGAAAGGGCAGGATCGAGGCATTACTATCCAGGTCCTCAGTGATATCTTGCTCCATAATTTGTGTACCTCTGATAGTTCTGAAACAGTTGTTCATCTGACACTTGTCTCCATATTTGCCCTAGTGCTTTCCATGGGTTCTTGTAAAAAAAAAATTAAAATTCTGTTATCAGACTGCAAGTAATAAGCTCATCTGCCAAAAACCTTGTAGTCAAAAGGGATATTCCTCTGATTACATGCCTAAACTAAAATAACTCTGTGGCTAAAACACTCACCCCACTACTGGAGCAGCTTCAACAACAGAAGAGGGTCTTCTTACCCCTCCTGCTCCCAGGAACCAGGTCCTTCTGTCTGGAGGCAGATCCTAAGCCCACATCTCCCAGTATCTGAAAGGACATCCTCACTGAACTCTATCTACCTTTATTCAGATTGTTTCTCTGCCTGTTAGCTGTGCACCAAGAAATCCCTTTTAAAAAACCCAAGGGGAAAAAAAAAAAAAAGAAGAGGAAAAAAAGAAAGTCTTGTTTATTGATTGGAAGAGGACTTAAGTGTGACAGGTGAAGCAGTTCCTAGGTCCACGACTGAGGAAATGTTAAACTCCTGCAGCTGGGGGAACCTCACTGCTGGGAAATGCAGCCAGCAAGCTGTCAGGGAAGGAATAGTGGATTTTTTTGGCTGTGTAATGTACACAGAATTTTCCTTTAGAGAACAATGTGAGGGATCTGGAACGATATGTGGCTGGAGATTAAATGGTAACCATTGTTATCAGGAAGTTTGGCTCATTACCTGAGGAGCAACTTTCTTCCAAAGATGCTGCTTCTGGGAATTAGAGCAGATTGTACATTGAAGAGCAGATGAACAGTAATAACACAACCAACCCCCTAGGCAATTTTTTAAAAAATAATTCTTCCTTTTCTGCAGTATAATTAATATTGTTTCATACAGCTCGTGTTCTGTCTGTCTAGGCAGTGCAAGTACACTGTGCTGCTAAGGGTTCTTATTCTTCAGAAAGTTTCAAAAGGAATCTCAAAATGGGGAAAAATGAATGCTCTTCTGTTAAATAGTTTTAACCGACTGGTATTTATACTTTCATAGATCCTTCTTACTTAGAGGAATTGACAAGTTGAAACAGTCTATTAAATATAAATATTCCTTAAATGGTAAGGGTATAGATACTCATGCAGTAGCAGATTTCACAGATTTGGAGAGTGTCGTGAAAGCTTGTTGATGATATGTCTTTTAGTAAGATACACAATCTTGTCTTGAAGATGCCATACAGCTGAGTTTACCACCCCCTGCAGTAGGCTATTCTGATACTTGCTTATATATGTCAGGTTTATTTCAAGGTTGGATTGGTCTGATTTTTTCTGCAGCTATCAAGCCTTGTTAAGTCTTTCCTGCAATGTCTTTTTCATGTGCAAATAACTATGTACTGTGATTGAGTCATGTTTCAGCCTCTTAAATAAACAGAATATTTAAGCCTGATCACCCTGACATCACTGATTTGTTTTATAATCACTTAATAATTACAGGCTTCTCTTCTGTACTTTTTCAGTGTTTACCTGTTTTCCTGGGGCCATTCCAGAAATGCATTCTAGCACTGATTTTTACCAGTGCTGTGTACAGAAGCATAAATCCTTTCCTACTTTTATTTGACACCACTCCTTTTCATAACACTGTAAAGAATTTACTTGCCCATTTAGCAAGACATTGCAGGAAGAGTTCATACTGAGGCAGTTAACTGTACAATGACCTGTAAGTCATTTGTGAGGGACTGTTTTTTGAGACATTCATTCTATAAAAATAGTTGAATTGTTTATTTTTTAGATATATTATATTATATTTAATTGTACTGGAATATATCTGACTGGATCATGGCTTTCAAACAGCACCAGCCCCTTCTCCTTCCTTTCTTATTTTCCAGGAGTCACCTACAAAATTTACCATCAATGTATTAATATCATTTTTTAAATCACTGTTAAAAAAAAATGAATATCACTGACAGAAGAACCAGTAGCCAGTCGACCCTCTAGTAATTTGCTGACAACTGCCTGTTAGAAAATATTTATTTTGCAGCAGTTTTTTAAATCCAAATACTTATTGAAGAAAACCACAAAATTTAGACTAGTGTTACTTTCTAATAGATTCTGGAGGAGACTTTCTTGTGAAACTGAATATATCCAGGGAGATAACTTTAGTTTTACATTCCTCAAAATTTACTAAAAGTCCTCATTTTACTGGTATCGCTCTTCACATGAAATGATGTTTCAAACTTCTTTCAGAAAGTGCCTGTCAGGGTTCAAATGACCTTTATTCTTGCTGGAAGCCAGCTCTCTCTCCAGTATTTTATACATGCACAGCAAGGAAAGAGAAATACTGCAGCACCGTGTGGGATCGAAGCAGTACCAAGAGGTTATCATACATACTACATTGAAAATAGGATCAAAGTTATAAATGCTGATTCAGTTATCAGGGCACCGTGGGTTTGTTCTTATTTGTAAAATGACAGAACAAATCACTAAGGCCCATAGCAATTATTAAGGGTGATGTGGTGAATTCATATGTCCTGAAAGTAGGCTATGCGCTTCTGTAATACCTGGGGAGTAGGTCAGGAAGGGGAGTATGACTGAGTTACAGCTCTTTGCCTGGTTCTGCTTACTCCAAGCAAGGAGCAATCTGTTTTGATCTCTATCTGTAGAACAGTATCTTTAGTTCCATGGGGACTTGATTGTGCAGATTGGTTTTTTACTTGTCAGTAGTAATGGAAAAGGACCAGGAACAAAATGGGGATTTTGCTTGGGTTTAGTTTTTGCTTCAATTTAACCTAAACCAATGATAAAAAGTTTAACTGAAAATCTTCCCCTTAGGACCATGTCCCAGATAAAGGATGGCACTTCTGTAAAATAAGGGAAGAATGGACTAAGGAGGAGACTTGACAGAGAAGTAAATAGCTCCTAATATTTTCTAGCATACCAAGGCTCAAGTCTGGGGCCCTGCTTCATTTAGAGCAAAAGATTGAAACCATACTTTTTTCCTCCTAGGCTAGTGCTTCACCATCCAGGGTGCGTCCTATTCTGGGCAACCTCATTACTTTTGTCTATATGGGTGTTTGGCATTCTGTTTTGGTGGGTTTTTTTTTTTTAAGAAATGGCAGATGAAAATTAAAGTCACATGCAAGCAAAAGCCCTTTTTTACTTATTGTTGAAATAGAGGGAAAATATTCAACCTTGAAATCATCCATAACAAGAAAATCTCATGTTCTGTCCAGAACTAGCAGTGATATATGAGCTGAGGAAATGCAGTTTTATACTTTATTTAAGAACAGTATTAAAACAGGCTTTATTCTTACTAAGGTTACTCAATATATAGCAGTGTAAGTAATCTAATTCACTCCGTACAATGTAACTGACTAGTTCACTGATTTACTGAATACTGGAACATTTATTTCTTTGTATTAACTCTTTTCCATTATCTTTGGCTAAGGCTTCTGCATATCTGAGAAGGTTTTTATAACTTAAATGTAGAGTAAATAATGTGGGGAGTAAGGGGCCCTGTCCAGGGCTTCTGATCCTCTCAGATCATACTGATGTTGCACAAAGTAAACACAGAACTGGAGAAGAAACTGGCTCCTCTGGAGTCGAACCAAATGGATTCATATGAAAGAGGATTTGAGTACAGTCTGGAAAAGTCTGAGCATGACTGTGCAGGTCTAGGGGCAAAAGAAACTTCAAAGAATGACAGCAATCTAGGCAATGGCCTTCCAGCTTGCAGAATGAAGAAATTAGTTCCTCTCTAAAGTTAATTCCTTAACCATTCCACTCTGCTTACATGACTATATATATGTGTTTAATTTTTTAGGAAGAAAACATACAAACTAAACTTAACTCAAAACTAACTTCTGAATGTCATGTCCTTAATCATAGAATCATAGAACACCAGGTTGGAAGGGACCTCAAGGATCATCTGGTCCAACCTTTCTAGGCAAGAGCACAGTCTAGACGAGATGGCCCAGCACCCTGTCTAGCTGAGTCTTAAAAGTATCCAGTGTAGCGGAGTCGACCACTTCCCTGCGGAGATTATTCCAATGGTTGACTGTTCTTGTTGTGAAAAATTTCCCTCTCGTGTCCAATCGGAACATCCCTAAAAGTAACTTATACCCATTACCCCTTGTCCTCTCCATGAGACTCCTTGTAAAAACGGAGTCTCCATCTTCTTGGTAACTTCCCTTCAAGTACTAATGCATGGTGATGAGTTCACCTCTAAGCCTCCTTTTCTCAAGGCTGAACAAACCCAGTTCCCTCAGCCTATCCTCATATAGCAGGCTTCCCAGACCTTTGATCATCTTGGTGGCCTTTCTCTGGACCCCCTCCAACCTGTCCACATCTTTTTTGTGTAGCGGGGACCAGAACTGCACACAGTACTCCAGGTGTGGCCTGACAAGCGCTGAGTAGAGTGGGACAATGACTTCATCTCTGCTGGTGATGCCCTTTTTGATGCAACCCAGCATTCTATTGGCCGCCTTGGCCGCAGCAGCACACTGTTCACTCATATTAAACTTCCTGTCCACCAGGACCCCCAGGTCCCTTTCCACAGAGCTGCTCTCCAGCCAGGTGGATCCCAGTCTGTGCTGCACTCCTGGGTTATGTTTTCCCAGGTGCAAGACCTTACACATGTCCTTGTTAAAGTGCATTAGGTTCTTGTTAGCCCACTCTTCCAGCCTATCGAGATCTTCCTGCGGGGTGGCTCTCCCTTCGAGAATGTCTACTTCCCCACCCAGTTTGGTATCGTCGGCGAACTTCATCAGGCATAATTAGCACTTCATCGTTTTGCTGCTGTCACCTTGATTTTTTAATAAGGTTGTATTGCATTGCTCTGAGCCACTGAGAGAGTCTAATAGTTCAGCTATTTCCTTTACCTGAGGTACCTGTTTGCTGGCATGAAGAAGGATGCTGTCAACTTGTATGACCCCCACTTTCACTGTCTTTCCTCCAAGTGACCTTCCCCACTTCTGTCTTCTGTATTCTACTGCTGCCAGCATCAGTCAAGTACCCCTTCCAATTGTCCTAGCAAGTGCCATTCACTCTGTCCCACTCCACCTGCATTTCCTCCTTCAAAGAAATCCAAAAAACCAAGACAAACCACACCCAGTTTCATACACCTTTGTAAGGGGTTTGCTGTCCAAGGGCTTTAAAAACCTCAGAAGTCCATAAGAATGAATTAAACATCGTAAATCTTGTCTGTCTTATGCTTTGACTCAGTTGGATGCATTCATGTCAGATCACTCTGTGTGCTTCCATAATTCCATTAGTGATGTCCGGTAACTCCTGTTATGAAAGAATTGAATTTCTGAGGTGTTGCCAAAGGTCAAGAGACCTGGAGGGACATTTTGCTTTGCAGCTAGAATTACTCCCAATAAACAGATCTTCTTCTTGTTGTTTTATAGTTAAGCTGGTAATTGTAAAACTTGAATATTTGACTACTGACCTGGTATCTATGGGCACATTATTAAAAAGGAAATCAAGATTTTTTTGTTCCTGTCCCCATTTCCCCCCCCGCATCTGTCTGATTCTTTTTCCATTCAGGCTTGCGTGCTGTTTTCTCTTATGTTGTGTTATTACAAGGCACTCACCCTATTTTCCTCAACCACATACAAACTCTCAACAATGCTGTCTTTCACAGAAAGAGATTTCTAAAGGGTCACTTCAGCTGGAGTATAAATAAATAAATAAATAAATCCTAAAAATTTAATTAAAATCTTAACTAGCTTAAGCCCTGGCAAGCAGGCAGAGTACAGTTAACATTCTCCATTAAATTTTAAGCACTTGACATAATGTGGAGAGTTTGAGAACTACAAGATAGGCACATGTTTTATTCAGAAACCAATGCGAGTTTACTGCTGTGCCAAGTGACTGTCAGAAAGCTGCCATAAGATGTCTCCTGTGATCCATTCTCGGATACCCAAAAGAATTAAAACAGAAGAACAGATATTTTGGTTTTTTAATGCTGCCTCAACAAGTACTAGAGAATCCTGAAAAAGTAGAGGCCTGCTAAGGGTAGAGCCCTCCTTCCATGCTATCCTAAGATCAGAGGTTTTGGTTTAGTGTTATGATTTTCAGATTTTAAAATCAACCTTCACAGTGTGGCTTGCAGAGCAATCTAGGGGAAATAGACCACAGCTTGGCCATTGTCCCTCAGATCTATGCACGGGAGAATATGAACTGAACCTGGGAATTCCAGTGCACTTATTGCATCCAAGGCTGGGGACCTTAGCTCTTGTCTGTGCTTTGCACTCAGTCTTTGTTTCCATGGAAACTAGGGGTAAAGAATGGTGATATTCATATTTTATACCCAATACAAAGTCAGGGTCTGCCTGGGATTTGTGTCTTCCAGTCTACAAGCAGTCTTTGATGCATCAGACATCTGCTTCTGGTTTCACCAGTAATAGTGTCTTCAGATTCTACTTACAACTCTTCATTCTCTGCCACTATGGCTCCTTCTGCAAGAACGTAACTTTGACGTTTATGATATACTGTGAGAGAACAGATCTGCTAAACTGATGAAGCATTTCTGCTGATAAGTTTCAAGTAAGAAAACCAGTCTTTCCACGAGAACTGTGATATCTTGTACAGTCTTATTGTGACGTTGTTGTTTGAGTTATTGCAAAAGACAGCCCTAAAAAGATAGCTTTAATCAGAAAAAAAAAAGCAGGTCTTAGCCCATAAAGTGAAATATTTCACTTTATGATTGCAGAAGAGACTTATGGCGGAGGGGAGAGGGAATTAATTTTAGTATGCCAAATGAACAACCAAACAAGCAGCATACAGTAATCATTCATCTCAGTCTGGATGGACCCTTGGGGGGTGACAAGGGAAAGTAGAGGTGGTAGGAGTGGGATATGGAAAGCCTTGCTCCAGTTATTTGATATTTTACCACTCTACAAATGTTTCAAGCACTCCTTTACAATGTAAATATTTGTGACCTCTATTTTGATAGCAGTTGGGTAAAAAGGAAGGTATATATGGTACAGGCAAATTTAAAATTCAGTAAGAGATATTGTGAATTCTGTCTTCCCTTCTGCAATAGCATTTGCAGTATAGATTACAATTTCTTAGGATTTTACTGTAGTTATAAAGAACTTTACCCATGCACTGTCTGAAAGTTCACTATAAACATTAGTTGTTTGAAATGTTTTGCAAGTTGTCATTGGTCTTGAGTAAACAAGTACTGTTTATGTTTCCAGATTGGATGATGTTTCCTAAACTGGAATCCCCTTTCTATCATGGGAAAGCACACATGTATAAGGAAAAAGAATGGTAGCAATAGAAGCGGAGCAGAAAGAAAAAAACCACCTCTTTTTAAAATTATTTTTACAAAGTGATTCTTTGTGGATTTTCTCTGGGATGAAAGACTAATTTTATAGAATATGGCCTATAGGGAATTTAAAAATTAAATCAGAAATGAGCATCCTTTGCTTCATATTCATATTCTTCATGATTTATTTATAGTGACCGTAATTATATTCAGAACCTGACCTTCAATCTGCTTATTCTCAGATTTGCATTACAAAAGTGATATTCCAAAAACTGTATTCAGAAATAAGCATTTCTTTCTGAATATGTCTCCTTGATTTAAATGCCTGAATTCCATGAATTGAGGATACAGGAGATTCATGTTTATAATATCCTGCTACATACTAAATCAATCTGCAGCAAATTAACACATGAGTGTGAAAGTTACTTTGCATTATATAAAGGTAGATCCTTCTGTTTTTAAAGTTGGTGAAAGCTAGATTCCTTTGAACATGTTATATAGCTAAAAATGGGGGTAGATGTCTATTGAGATTTTTGAAAAGCCCACCTCCTGTTAAACTTCCATTAATTAGAAAAAAAAAATCGGTTTAAAACAAAGCACATAGCTGCATGCTTTCCTGAGTTTAAGAAACAGGAAAGTGGCCTGAGGCATTTTTTGTTCTCAAAAGTATTGAGACTCATCACCTTCCATTGAGATCCATTTGAAATTCTGCTTAAACATAAGTAAAGTTTTTTACACTGGGAGCACTGGCACAGGTTGCCCAGAGAGAGGAGTGTCCCTCCTTGGAGACATTCAAAATATGAATGGGCTCTAGCTGACCCTGATCTGAGCAGGGACTTGAACTAGATGATCTCCAGAGGCCCTTCCAAACTCAACCATTCCATGATACTTGTTGGAAAAGGTGATCAAAGGGGCTAGATTGAATCCTCTCTGAATAAGGTAAAAGCTATCCAAAAGAGTCTGGCATTCACATCACTGTCTGAAAAGACTCTGTCTCAGCTGGTTTTAAGACAGATGTCTGCAGATGTTTTAACTTGTAATAGCTCGCCTCAGCTTGAGTGAATAGGCAACTGGAAGCCTAGTAGTACTATTGCTATGGTACAGTACTTCAAGAAGCATTTCCTAACAAAAAAGGCATCTCTATTTGCTCTTTTTAGGCCAACCTCACTCATACTATCTGCTTTAGTAAATACAGAAACATTAACAGAAATAACTGCTGTATTGACCAGATAATAATAATAAACGGGCAACTGCAGTTGAGTTTAGGAGTTGAAATTTAGCTCAATAAAGCAACGCAACATACATGCATAGGAAGTAAGTCTGACTAATTTCTGTTGGAAAAGGTGACAGAAGCATTTACAACAGGCTGAGAGATCACGGAGTTTAATCAGTTTATAATCACAGAGTATGCTGTCAATTAGAAGTGTCATTTGATAGGTTTTTAAGCACTGCTAATTAGCAGAAGGGTAAATTAAGTGCAGCTGTTGATGAACCAGGCAGAATCTTTGAAACTTATTACTTTTGCTGTATCTTAATGCTATTGCAAGAAATGCAAAAGCTGTTTCATCCCTTCATTTTTATTGTAAACACGATCTTCACAGTCATAGCTCTATTGAGACAGGACTAGAAGTAAAATTTTATACTACAGCTGTATGTAAATATTTTAAATCTTGTTCTCATTGAAATCAATTAATGCAGTATGAGACTCACAGAAAATATATGTATTCATATTTGAGCCTAATGCAAATAAAGAGAACATCCTAAGGGTGCTAGGGTAAATGAATAAGTTATAACATCTCTATAAAACAGAAGACACAAGCATATTTCTAAAATCTGAGGGTGATATTAGTGACATTCTTTTTTTTTTTCAATCTGTATTCATAGATGTTTCCATGAAGACTTAATAAAATTCTGTAGAAGGATGGAGTTTCTTCTTTAGTTTAAGATACTCAAGAGAACTATGTATAGTCCACTTAAAAACCCATTAGCTAGCTGCATCAAAAATCCCAGTATTTCTTTTGACTTTGACATGGACAAAATAATAAAATGTTATTATATGGGTGGGTACTTAGATAGCATTTTATAAAAGCATTATCCTGAGAAACAATATTAAAAGAACATTAAGGTTGCAGAGACCAGAATTCACAATGTAGGAAGTGTCAGAATAAATGTTGCCCTTACAACCTTAATTTGATATTTTGTGCATGTTGCACAGCGTGCGGTGCCATACCTTGTTGACTACACATTGTTCAAACACTCTCTGAAGGGAGAATTGGAAGTTTATTCAGGTGCTCTTCTGTATTACCATAGTACTGGAGTGCTTCACGCGAGAAATTGGTTAATTCACCGTGGCACCTTGTGTATGAGGACAAGGATTATATTAATACCATTATACACATGCAGGCCCTAAGCCATAGAGACTGCATCTATCTGTATGTGTAGCACAGAAGCTGCCTGAAGCTTGTCTGGGAGACAAAACTGCTACCTCCAGATCTGCTAACCTATTGGAGACTCCTAGGGGCTGACCTGTATGGGTGGCTGTCAATACTCAGAGAAAACAATTTAGGTGTATCTTGTGCTTTAAAGAACAAATGTTCTACAATATTTACCAGAGACTGGACTAGCAATGATACTTTACGCCTGGTCTGGTTACTTAGATGTGTTTCGTTTACCCTAGAGGTGATGACATGTGACCTTTTTCAAAGGATCACAGTGTTGGTTGCCACAATGGCAAAAAGAGTTTCTGCGGAGGGGGCATAAGAGCAAAAGGTGGTTGTATGCAGCTGGGTAGCAATGAGGGTTATGAGCATACATAAATGTAATACTTGAACGTTTACTTGTTTCAATGTCTTGGAGCCTTACACCACTACATAATATAACGTCTTACTTTTCCAAAAATAATCTGCCAAACCAGTGTCATGTAGGAATCCTGTGGCAGAAGCAAAGGTAGGGTCCAGTTCCCCAGAGCAGGAGACCATCTTTTGTACTCCTGCTTTACTACTTCTTTCTTTCCAAAATCTGCAAAAAGTCCTGTAAGCAGGCTCCTTCAGCACACATCTTTGATTCCTCCTTAGAGCAGGTCTACTTTCTGCTCTGATTAAGATGTCTCATGGATAAAAATAGTCTGTGATCTTGCAGTTAATGACTTTTGCATTGCTTAAATGGCTAAATTAGGGTTGCACGAACCATCCTACTTCTGAGCCCTTGACTTTTCAAACTTAAGAATATTCTTTTAGCACAGCATGCACGCATGCATTATTTTCTAGGAACTGGGGGTGGGGCTGGGGTGTCCTCCTTCTTCCCAACCTTGCCCCTCTGCAACCCTGAACATCCTCTGGTGATATTTGATCCATGAACAGGTGGCAAGAGGCACTGTGTGGAATTCTGGTACTTGAACTGACAGATAATTGCTGGTGAACAAGTGTTTTGCCCATGGATTTGACAGGTGTTTAGTAATGCTAAATGAATGGTGAGGCTCAGGAGTCTTGGATTTAGTTCTAAACTCTGGAGGCAAAATGGACAGTAACAGTTGCCAACTCTTCTGTCACTTCTTGTAAGCTGGTCTCTTGGCTCAGCCTCTTACACTAGCCCACAATTCCATCGAGCACATTTCTCCCTGCTCCACTACGATGGTCAGTCTCCTAACTCTAAATATTTCAACCTCAATTCTCTGCAGATCTGGTTTAGGCTCTTCACTGGTGCTCCACATCTCTTTGCTCCAGTCTTCTTATGCTTTTTCCCCACATACTACAGTACGTGGGCCCTACCTTTTCTATTTTTGTCACAGAACATCCTTGGAGTAAATTTTTTCCTTCCATCAAAATCACATCAAAGAGAAGACTGTCTGGGATTTTGGTAATGAACAAAATCATAAGTTTACTTAATTTTTCCCCTTGTACCCATCTCACGAACAGATCTGCTATTTTTGCTGAAATACTCAAAAATAATGTGTCCGAGACACACAGCAGGCAAAGTTGAGTTCAGAATTGTCTGAGTTTATCACAGAAGACCAAATTTTCAAATATTTGTACTTCAGGAGAAGTATTGTGGTGGCATAAGCCATTACTTGTGCCACAGTAAGTGGCTGTGGCAGAAATATCTTGGAAATTTCTCAACACAAAGGTAATTACTTTTTAATTCCATGTCTTTTTTGAAGGGTTCTGACAACAGTTTTCCAATGACTTCTGAAGTTATGACAGCAATTAACTTGCTTTATGTAGCAGTAATTATACAGAAATAACTGTTCTAAATAAACAGGATTACCAGCTATCATTTATACAAATTATATGTGGTATATTACCTTTTTATTATTATTTCAAGACCAAGGTTGCCTTTCACTCCCTCAACTTTTGCTCACCTGCTACAGATTTCCATATGCTCATAGCACCAAAGTAGTATAAGGACAACTGATACACAAGATGATAAGTGAGAGGGTGCAGGGCACCATCGTTTTGTGGCAGGGAGCTGCCATTTTGTTAAACATCATAACCTACGTGTATTCATACTGCTCTGTGATGGGCTGACAGCTATTTCTTGGCACCGTCATACCCACATGTTCTCAGGTAAACCTGTGACTGGCTGCCTGCTTCCTTTGGACCAGGAAGTGCTCAGATATAAAAGTACATAGCTTTATATGCAATTTATACAATATATACATATATAAAAAATATAGTGTGTAGAATAGGAGTGTACAAATACTTATAAATATACTTTATTTAAACATAGGTACACTATTTTATATATATACACACTTCTACATATTTCTATACATATATATGCATTTATAAAGATATAGTAATTAAACATATATATCCACAAAACCATAGGTATAAAATGGATAAAACATTCTTTAATAAGAGCTAATGGAGGAAATAGTTAAAGTTTAAATCTGAATAGAAAGTAATTAAACAAAAGCAAAGGACACGTTCAGGGTCCCCACTTTACTAGGCTGCAGAACAAGCCCTGAGACATCTGGGGTGGGGGAACTTCAAGAGGGCAAAGGGGTGCCAAAAAGGAGGGGTAGGGGGACATGGACTCCTCCAAGGAGGCGACCAAGGGGTGCCCTGCCAGTCGGACTAAGAGGCACCTGAGCCCCGCCCAACAGGGTGGCTGGGGCAGTCTTGGGCCTTTGCGCAGCACCTGACGATACAGGCGATGCTGCCTGCCAAAATGGAAACCAGAGCAACGTGCTGGTCATGCCAGCCAATCACAACAGGCCACGTGACCAGAAAACGGGCACGGCTTCCAGGGCTGATGGCCCCTGGGGCTGCTGGGAGCGGTGCAGCTGCCATCTTGTACATCAGTTGTCCCTGTGCCGCTCACTGTGGGTGGCACTCCAGCAGCTGGAGGGTAGGGCCAGTTTGCAGGGGCAGGGCATAAGTGGGGCGGGGAGGGCAGAGTGCAAGCGGAGCTGCTGGCAAAAGAAGAGTGGCAGATCTGCTTAGGAGGTTGCTGCCTCTCCCTTTTCTCTGTAGTGTTTTCTGACTTCTGTGTTGGGACGAACGTCAAATGCGGTTGAGCTCTGGGAAGAGTTGATATCTTGGGTGGAGATGAGTCTGATAATCTGCCAATCTTTTTAATGTGGCTTTTGTTTTTTGGGGGGTGGATGTCTGGTGCTTTCAAAGCAAAATTAGCTTCTTGCACTCAAATCAGTGGGATATTTTCCTGAATAAAACTATTCCAAATTATTAAAGGATACAAACACTATTTCAGTCTGCTCCCTTGAGTGGTCGTCTGACTTCTTAGCACTTAGTAATACCAAAAAGTTTGCAACAGTAGTGCATACTTCCTGCATTTTGTCCATTTAAGACAATGAGTCTTCATGAAAGTATTTCATTAAGAATGTCTACTTAACCATAATTAAAATAACATAATATTTGGTAGTATACTTAAATTCTGAATTACATAGATTGTGTTTCAACTGATAGAAATTGTTGATGTTAAATGGTGGCTTTAAGTCCTTGAGTACAGCAGAACACTTTATGAGGAGTCAGTTCTACCTACAAGTCAGGACATAACAAGAGTTTTCTGCTGGAGAAGTGATCAGCATGACAGGTGAAGCTAAATTTATTTTACTCCCAAAATTTGGCTTGAAATCAGATACATTTTACCATTTTACAAAAGCTGAAAACTATAACTGAAACCAGGCAAGAAAGAACTCTCAGGGTGCCGAATTTGGTTGAGCAAACCAAACAAGCTTATTGTTACTGTTGATGCATATCATTGTGCATATAAAAGAAATCATGCGAATGGCTAATTTCAGCTGAGATATTGTCTCTAGTAAGAAGATAAAATTCAAAGTAGTATATACCACTGTGGAAATACATTTTAAAGAGAGACTTTTTTGTGTCCTAATGCCTCTCATGGTCTCCTAGGATCATGCCCTAACCAGTGGACTGTGGAAGGGCGGATGTTTCTTGTTTTCATTTCCTGCAATTATTCTGGTTTGCATAAATTAATATTTAGTTGGGCAAGAGAGAAGAAAGGGAGATTGACTTTATAGCTGTAACTTAGTTATTGGGGTACTCATGTAGGTGAAAGTCATGCAAGTTTCTGCTGTAATTCAGGGGTATTTATGTAAATTAGAACATTTTCAACAGGAAAGATGGAGCATAGCCAAACTTAGATTATCTCTGCCCCAAATTTTAACATTCTTGTTCCAGATAAGGCAGGAAAATGATTGCCTCCTGCTTACATATCTAGGGCAAGTTTATTTGGCTTAACCTCTGAAGATGGTGGTAGCTCCTCCCATATCACAACTGAAAGGGTAAGATCCTTGCCCGGAAGGTGTAGAACTAGGATTTGATTGATTCCTTTGTGATATGACTCAAATGTATACCTCACATATTAAGAAAATACCTTAATAACCAGCCTACAGTCAAACCAGAGAGAACATCTAGGATATGTCTCACTGTCCAAGAGAGAGTTCAGGTCTGTATTTAACAGTTGGTTCTGGTTGGAGAAACACCTGCATTCTGATTCCTGCTTAAGTAACTTTTTTTTCAAATTCTGGGTTGTTATTTTTTTTTCCCAATTCAGTCAACAAATTAATATATAGGATTTTCATAGGATTATGGAACATATTTACCACTACAGTATCCTCTACTTGCTAGCATAGGTGTTTGGCAAAATTTTCTACCTGATTACACCAAAATAAATCTGTTTATTTGACTGACATGACACCCACCCAGCGCAGCAGATAATTTGCCATAGTATCTTTAACTATCAGTCCTGTTTGAACCTGGCCTTGATTTGCTTGAGCCAGTAACTTCTATCAGTTCAAAAAATAATTATTATTTGCTCTGTTACTTGATGTGTTTAGAGTCAGCGAGTATATTTCCTGAGTTTTCTGCTCTTCATCCTGTTCAAGAACAGATACTGCCTACATATTGCAGTTCAGATTCATAGTCCAAATTATTGGGGCCATTCTGAGTTAGAAAGAACCTGGGAAGCACTGGGAGAGTGAAGTTTTTTCAGTAAGAAATGTCTTTCTAGAAATAAGCAGCAGTGGGCTACTCTACAGTCAATCAAAGCAGTGGGCTACTCTACAGTCAATCAAAGGATACTAAGAACAAAAAGAAAAAAAAAACCACGAACAACGTGATAACATGCTGGGAGTGATAAGAATAAGCTGAAAACCGTAAATGAGTCCTTGCTTTAGGAGTATCTAAAAAACCCCATTTGTTTCGGTGTCATAGCAGGTGTTTTACTAGCCAGCAGGAGTGTTAGCCTAAATTCTCTAATATTGCTCAGAAATGCACAGGTAGTCACATGAAGGATTGAAAATTAGATGGAAATTAAATAACTCAGCTACTGTAATTCAAAGACTGCCCCTTAAAAAAAAGACAGGGAACAGTGGCTGGAGTGTTCCACACCTGCTTCAGGGTGCCTGTGTCTGTGTGTGCATCTATAATATCAACTTTAATAAAAGATATGCTATTCTTCTTTGGATTCTCTAAACATCACCCAGTTCTGCTTTTAAGCAATGAAATAAAGTATATAATTCACAGTCATTGTTACTTTCAAGTTCACCTTAAAATAGGTGAATGACCTTAATGTGCACATTATTTCTTTACATCATAATTCATATCTAGTAGCATCTCAGCAGATGCTTTGGATTTCTCTGGAAACCAAAGAAATAGAACTATCTGTAGGAAAAGAAAACTTCATAGAGTGGTGCTGTTGCTATCCACCCAAACACATACTGTCGCTGTCAGAAGTGGTTTTCCCCGCAACAGACATTAGCATAATGTTTATGGCCAGTGAGATTGTTTAAAAGAGCACTAAAATCGTGAAGTACTGTATGTGCTCTTTAATTAGGAATGTAATATACTCCATCTGGAGTGACTCATTTTTGCAGTCTTCTGTGGAGCTTGAATTTCCCACTTCTCCCTGCAATAAAGAGAACGGAGGCTTTTTTAGTGACTTCACTTTTAGTTAGATCCTAGTTAGCCGAGTAGTTTGTAGAATTTCTTCACAGACTGTAAGCTGAGTTTCCTGAAGGAACAACCCATGGTTCTCATTTCCAAAGTCATAATGAAAAGTGTATAAGTGCTAGTAGAAATCTGTAGGTTTAATTCTCTCTGTATTGACATGGGGGCATTTGAACACTTACAATGTAAATCAGCTCATGTCGCAGTATATACATTCATCTCAGTTGTATTTTAGAAGAAAAACAGGGACATCTGAGACTTTAGTTCTGAATATAAAATGTCTTCACTTAAATTTTGGAAAAAAAATTTAAATCTACATTTTTCTTTTGTCAGGGCTGTGTGTAAGTATGAGAACTAACCAAAATGGAGGACCATATTCATCGGAGAAATAAACTATCTTTGATTCTGGGTTTTACGAGGAATGAAGATTAAATTAATTTACTGCTTTATCCTTTATTCTAAATCACCATCAAACCCCCCTTTTTCTGCATGTAATGAAATGCCTACTTGACATGCAGTTCAGCAGCACACGCCAAAGAGTGGAATCTATCAGAAAAATGGCTGGTTGATTTTTGTGGAAAGAACAGATTTTTATTGAGAGAGAGTCACCAGATGATGCTGGGGGTATAAGTAATGAAGCCTCCTCAAAAATTACCAATATTTCTGATTGCCTTTAAGGGTTAGCATGAAATAAATTGGTGATCTTGCTGTTCCTGGACTGCTGTGCAGAACACAATGTATTTGGAACCTGGCTCACAGTCTAACTATACACATGTATAACTGGTATATATACATATATAACTAGTATAAGTATATACTTATACTATATAAGACTAGTGTCACTGGTTCTTTTTGTCAGTGTATTTGACAAGCTAGTCCATTTCTCTTTTCATGGGCTCCATTTACTCAATTTTAATAAACAGATTTTCTGAATTTGGTAGTTTTTCTGTTACTGTTCTTCACACAATGCAAATAACCATGTTTCTTTATGTAGACTTTTTTCCCCCAAAACATATTTATCTAGAGCCTAATCCCATCTGATTGAAATCAGTGTGACTCTTTGATTGGCTAATTTTTAAATCCTGACCTATTTCTGTTAGTAAGCATGTAGAGGAATGTACATTTACGTCGCTTAACTTAAAGCAGTTCAGTGAGGGACAGACTGGGGACCCCAGCCATCAGATGTAACACTAATGAAAAAGAGATGCCTCTCCAAAGACAGATTCAGAGAAGTATGTGTTTCCCCCTTTATCAGTACTGATGCCTAGGGACAACTTCCTGGTTACAACACCATAAGCTGGACAACTGGAGAGAAACATATTGCATACTATCTCTGATCCCAGCTGGTAAGTTTTGTTCACTGACTAGGTAGGATAAGTCCGAAATGGGTTTTCCAATTTTTTTTTTAATTATACTTTTTACTGATACCTCAAATCTATTCTGATAGAAGCTGGAACAGGTAGTTAAGGCCTTGAAAGCACCTCAGTAGAAAAGAAACAGGTGACGTACCCTTGTTTTATGTCTCTCCTAGAAAGCAGGTACTCAGAATGGCACACAAGCAGTTCTGTCCTTCTGGACGTTCAGCTCAGCAGCAATGATCAGTTCACACAGATCTACCCCTTTTCTTGAATTAGCTCCAAATGGAAATGGAATACAGAGAGAAAGTCCCGTTGTTCATACTGCCTCACTTCTACTAGCTATTTCTTTAGTAAACCTCCCTCCTCCAAAACTAATAGCAGACTGCTTCTGTCTATTTTGTGATACAATCAGTAAGATTATACTGTCTGGTACCATCTGATGACTTTAACTCCTGATTAAAAATCTTGAATGGACCCTGTTAACAATCATGCCTGCTTTGACATTCTTCACTTAGTGCAAAACCTTAATGTGCCTGTAATGATGGAAAGTAGAGACAGGGAGACAAGTCTGTTGTCTTATGTAACCTATTCTGTATGTCCTGGTATAAATTTATGGAACTAAGCTGATTTTCATCCTAACTGAGAATCTGTCCCAAAATGTGCCTATATGCAGACATTTCTTTCTGATTTTTCTGCTTTGAATCCAGTATGACTTTTCCGTCTAGTATCAACTCGCTCTTCACATTTGAATATTTTAAGCAGAAGAAGAAAATTGTGAGGGGTGGGGAGTAGCATAAGAAAGTATTTAAAACCTCTAGTTCTACCAGCACTGGGTTACAGTTTAGGAATCAGGGAATGTGGAACTTCACCAGAGAGTTCACTGAGACTGGAGTTCACTGGCATGAATTATGGATTACATTGGCATCTTCAGAAGATTTTGAGTGTTTCAGGAATGAGAAAGCTTTCCATCAGCTTCAGGTAACAGTCAAAACCAGTTACTCGTTTCTCAGCTAGGGATGAAGTGAGGTGTCAGAGGTTGATAGTGTTCTTCCCAGTTTGCTGGTAAGTGATCACAAGCAGACACAAACTTGCCCTCCCTTTTCAAGGAAGAAATTACATGAAACAGTTCACTGGAGAGGCAGGAAGAGCAAGAGGAAAGAAGAGGAGTCAGATTAAAATTTCAAACATTCCTTTGTCCACAAGCCAAACAAACAGTCCAGAACTATAAGGGAAATAACAAAAGATATAGGTTAGCATTATCAGCATAAAGCTAGACCTGGTTATCATTTTTAAGTCTTGGTGTCAAAGTACCCTTCTGCAGGTGTATAGAATGTCATTGCATTGGCCCTGAAGTGAAACTCACCCCTATAGAGAAGGTCAGGAAGGCAGGTCTCATCATCATGTATGTCCTTTTGCTGACCCTCTGCACAGCAGGGATTTCATACTTAAAGAAATGGCTTTTGCTATGTTTCTAGGTCACTTTATGTAACGTAGAAAGCTTCTGTTGAAGAGTATTCATGCATTTCTGCAGCTTTTTTTTTACTGCTGTTTTGTTTGTGGGGCTATTTTGTGATCTTTGCAGATTCTGAGGTCTTCAGAACAGGATTTTGGGTCACAGAGTAAAAGCAGTAATAGCAGGACACACGTGATAAAGATAGGACAATGATTGTTCAATTAACAGACCAATAAGTGGCCTCTCACAAACGGTTGTCAATGATAAATGCCCAAAGGTTGGTTAAACTGCATTTCCGAATGCTTCAATGTAAAAATCAATGTCCAGAACACAGAGCGCTAAGCAGATAAAACAGCCTCTCAAATCTGTACCGTGACAATGATATGAGCCCAGCAATCATAAAAATATATCTTGATCCTATTTGTAGCTCTTATGTGTTGCTGTGGGCCATTCCTGTTTATCTGTCCACATGAACTGCAGAACATTGACTATGCTGAATAAACAGCAACGATCTGGATGAAGAAACAAAACAGTCTTTCAAATTTCTGATTTTCTTTTATGCTGCCAGTGCAGTGACTGCTGAAAAGGCAAAGGAAATTAGGTTGAGTGTTCAGTTGGGAGTGAGCGAGACCCGCAGTTGTGTTATTTAAATGCAAAGGACATTGGTGGGCGCCTAGCGCGAATTCAGTGAGGAAGGAGAGGGCTGCAGAGCACCTCCTATCACTGCAGTCTGTTTAAAAATGTGCTCATAAAAGGGATGGAAAAGGTTTGGTTGCCAACCTGGTTTGCTTCTGTTAACACTACACAGTGAAGAGACCATGGATGATTATTCTTTCCAGAATTTGCTGTACGTTTAATAAACACCCGTACAAGTAGACTGTGAAAACTTTGCCTCTATATTGTATTGCTAGGTGAAGGTATCTGTGACAATAATCTTTGCAAATCTATGTTGCAATAGAAAAAAACACCTTCTCCCTCTACCCCCATAAATTTGAGGATAGGCAAGCTTATTTTAATTCAATTTACATTTATATATTTCTNTGGGTATTCTTAAAAGCTACACATATACATATAATTTCCAAAAAGAGTTCAGTAGTAAAAACAGTCTCCAGCAGCTGCATCTTAGCACCACAACAGCACGTGGGCAGCTTTCTGATGAAAGCTCCTACATGCATCATTTTTTTCCCCATTCAACAAAGCATTTGAAAGGATGAGAAAATTACTGCATTTGAAGAAACATCATTTTCATCAGGTAATTCCTTCAAGAAGAGAGGTGCATAGATTTTTATATCCTTATTAAGGATAGCAGCCATCCTGTCTTCAAGACCACACTGAGCGTATCTGGCCTACAACTCTTCTGTCCAAACACTGCAATGAAGGGCTACAAATAGAAGGATAGAAGCTATCCGGTCCTGTCTGTCTGTCTTAAAAATACAGT
>WAAD01032004.1:56437-68092 GCA_013389945.1 Fregata magnificens
ATTTCTATTGTTGGGGGGTTTTTTGGCTAAATTTAACCTTGACTTTCTGCTCCAGCATTGAAAAGTTCCAAAATGGTCTGAGGCACTTCAGTACTGTTTCCTATATGTGAATAATGAATTTGCATATGATTCAGAAGTACATGGACTAAGATCTAGTGAAAGCTGAAACAGGTAGGAAAAATACAGTATTACAGAAAACAAAACACAGCTTACATTTGAGATTTTCTTCAATAAATAAACAAGCAAATTTTCAATAAGCAAACAATGCTTGTAAAGATATAATCGGGATTGCGAATAATAGGTATTAGGTCATTTCACATTGTGGTTATTACTGTCTTAGACAGAATTATTTAGTAAGATTGCAGTTTGTATACTTTGCAATTAGGGGAAAACTCCAAGTTCACTTCATTCCTTCCCCAACCTATTTTGATTTGGTACAACATGAATTTCCTTTTGATCTTCAGAGAAGGGGGAAAAAGGCTTTATGTAACAGACTTAAGAAACAGGGCATTTAAATTAACATACTGAGGCCATTTACCATTCTAATATATGCAGCAGTCTCTCATTACTGTTATACTGTAACTAGAAAAAGAGACAAACATGAAAACCAAAACACTTGAGAAAGGTGTATGTATTGATTTATTCAGCCTGATGCTGCAAAAGACATTAGTCTACCTGTCCTATTGCAGCCCAATCCCTTGATATAGATATATATTTCTCTTTTCATTGAATTCAAAATTTTATTCATATCTACCAAAAATGCACCTCTCCTTGCAGTGGTGGTATGCCAAATGGCTCTATGAAAATGTTGCTACCAGGGATTCTTCATCCTAACAGCAGATTCATATAGTTAATCCAGTGGAAGGCTCTTCTCACAGATTGCCAGTTCTTCCTTCTATGGGAAACTAGCAAAAGTTCCCATTTTGGGGAAGCCTGAACTCATCACAAAGTTCAAATCAAAGCTTAAGATGTGAACTCAAGATTTCATTTATTAAGAGCATACCCTACAGTTGCTGAACTACATTTAATTAAGCTGTAAAAATATATGTCTTTGCCTATACTTTTTAAGGTTACTATAATAAAAATCAGCAGAAATCAGGGAAATGTTACTGTTGTAACAAACTATGGCTATAGATGTTCATTTCCTTACATACACAAACTAAATTTGCATTAAACTATACTCATTTACTTGTGATGTCATTTATGCTTAAGGGATTTTGTTGAGTGTTCCTGGCAAAATGTTAAGCATGAAGAATCACGAACTGAACTAGAGCAAAAGGTCCTATTAAAACCAGTGGACCCATTTAAAGTTGATTCTTAGTCTTTCTGACATGCGCTGTTCTAGAACCATAGATGGAACTGAAAACAAAGTAGAAGGTGGAGGAAAACCTTAAAGAAGCAAAGAAACTGACTCTGAATGTGTACTCCTAAATCCTCCTGATTGAGAACAATATCTTTCTGGGAAAGACACTTAGGAGACTGCTTAAAGTAAGGCAAGTTCTTCTAAAATTCTACTATTGGTAATAATCCATTGATTCTAGTAATAGCTTTAGTACCACATTGGTTGCAAAAGGAATTGAGACTATAGTAAAAATGTATTCTTGAATTTGCTTGAAGTAGAAGCTAACAAATATTTTGAAGTCTTTTATTTGCTGCAATTTTCCTCATCTACCCCAATAAATGTCCATGCCTACCAGTCCTCAGTTATTTTGGATCTGGATGTAGACAGAAGACTGAAGGCAGGAGAGTGACTGGAGCTGATCAAACTCATTAGACTGTTATTACATAGCTTTTTAGTCCTACCAATGATATTGATTCTTTTAACAAATGTGTAGTGAGTTTTTTCTTCTGTGCATTGGAAATGCATTTCTTAAAAATTACATGTGTCACCTGGACATGAAAGAAACCTCAGAATGAGATAATAGCAATTTTACTTAAATAAACTGATCTTCCTGGTTGTAAGAGAACTGTTTTCTGAACTCTGTTGCTTGGAAAATTATGGGTTATAACTGTATGATTGCTTTCTAATAGAATGGCCTAGTGAAATCAACTTATTCAGCTTCTCTTACATGTCTTGGTCCTTAGAACAAAATAAGAAGTAGTATTAAGATCTTCTTTTTTAGTATAGCTTGACAACTATAATGATTTAAACTGTCATTTCAGCTGAGGTTTTAAAGAATTAATCGGCGTTTCTCATACAGTTTCTCTCTGACACTTTTATTTAACAAAAACATACATTATGTCCAAACAATTTCTTTTCTCTCTCTCCATCAGAAAAGTTGTATTTCAGTACATTTATCTTGGCATTGCTGCTGAGCTGAAACAATGTGCCCACATTAGAAACAGAGTTGGTATTTCTAAGAGGGGAGATTACATTGTGAAAGATATTGAGGGTTTTTTTCAGTTTAGATATTACACAAATGTCCTTAGTACTAGAGTAAATTGCTCAGAAACTTTGGGAGTAGTCAGTTTCTGATTAGAATAACTAAAAAAACCAGCATTCACATGTTCTTCTGCTGATAATTATGTTCCTCATGGTTCCTTACAATTAATGGTACTATCCCACTATAATTCAGAGTAAGACTATAAGAATGCCTCCCAATAGGATTTTTTTCTCTAATGTTAATTTGAACATTTAAAATATTTGTTGCATGACATAGATTTCCTTGCAGTGGCTTCTTAAGTACTTTCTTGTTATAATAGGGGTTTTTGCAGAATTTTTTTCTCACTGACTAAATCTTTTGACTTTTTCTAAAAACTATTTAAATAAACAGCAACTTCAAAATACTATATTTTCATTGAAATAAAGTTGTACAAGGAGCAGCTGGTCGTGCTACGAAAGAGAAGAGATTGTCTAAAGGGTGCAAAAAGTGACATCCCAGATTTCAGGCTGTTGAAGGGAATGCTCTAAATCACTGCAGCTTTGTCCAAGCTGCTACAGGGCTGCTTTGAAACCAGGGCAGCCAAATTTATGAGAGCTCTGCTACACCTCCAACACAAAGCTCTCAGCACTTCTGCAGTACTGTGGAGCTCCAGACCCAGGCAGGGGGGATCACTAGACATAGCACAAGAAATAGGTTTCTGTGGTTAACAAGCAATTACTTCACAGTATTAGGACATCACACAGGCTGTTAACTAATGAAACTTCAGATAAGGTGATGCTGGACTATCTTCCTGAGTCCCATGATTCCATCCCACTCATTCCTCCCATCCCATGCCAATCATATTGGGAAGGAAAATAAACACTCAAATAGATGGTTAGTCTATGGTCTTCTTACCTAATTACAGAGGTGTCCTGGTTTTGGCTGGGATAAAGTTAATTTTCTTCCTTGTAGCTGGTATAGTGCCATGTTTTGGTTTAGTACGAGAATAATGATGTGGATAACACACTGATGTTTTAGCTGTTGCTAAGTAGTGCTTACACTAGTCGAGGACTTTTTCAGCTTCCCATGCTCTGCCAGGTGCACAAGAAGCTGGGAGGGGGCACAGCCAGGACAGCTGACCCCAACTGACCAAAGGGATATTCCACACCATATGACATCATGCACAGCATAAAAAGCTGGGGGAAGAAAAAGGAAGGGGGGGCAACATTCGGAGTGATGGCGTTTGTCTTCCCAAGTAACCATTATGCGTGATGGAGCCCTGCTTTCCTGGAGATGGCTTAACACCTGCCTGCCGATGGGAAGCAGTGAATGAATGCCTTGTTTTGCTTTGCTTGCACACAAGGCTTTTGCTTTCCTATTAAACTGTCTTTATCTCAACCCATGAGTTTTCTCACCTTTACCCTTCCGATTCTCTCCCCCATCCCATTGTGGGGGGAGTGAGCGAGCGGCTGTGTGGTCCTTACTTGCTGGCTGGGGTTAAACCACGACAAGAGGAAATGAAAAATGCCTAGCTGGAATACAGAGCCTATAGATAGGAGCATCCTTTGCAGCTTTCAGCACTGATTTATTTCTACTACATTATACAATATCAGCACTATCTCTTAAATTCTGGGTTATGTCTTGATTACTTCATTAAATCTAAAGTATTCTTGCTGACATCACCTGGCTGTTTGGTATATTCTGCTAAATGCATAGGGAAAACAGTTGTCAGCAAGGTGCTATAACCATAGCCAGCATCTTGGCAGTGCTCACCTTTCCCTCCTGGTTGGTCCTGAGGAATGTTTGCATTTCTTATGTAATGGCTGTGAAAAAAATCCAGCAGTGGAAGGAAAAGGTGTTTTAAATGCAAGCCAGCGTTTGATTGATGGTAAATTGGCATCACTTGCAGGTAAAAGTTTATAATATAACTGAGAAAATGCTTTTTTTTCCCAACCTTATCATTTTTAGATTCCTAAAATAAAATCAGCCATTTGAAAAACAAAAATGGAAACTAGTGGTTAGGGTAACCATTGGGAAACTACATACTAGTTTCTGTGCTGAATTCAAAGAAATCAACCTAAAGTAGACCTAATTGGAGGACTGAGCTTGTTTGATGTCCCTTTTGGATAGAAGAAATGGAACTGCAGCCTATTTTTCAAAGCTGGTGTATGGTCCATAAGATAATTTCAAAAAAATAGGCAACTGGATTCATCAGCAGTTTAACTTCTTTGTTTTTTCTAAGAGTACATTTATTTTTGAAATACTTCTATACAGAAAATGTATAACCTCTGTGTGTTTTTTTCACTCTCAGATTTATATATCAAACATGCAAAGTTACAAGGCAGAGAAGTTCCGCGTATGTTTAATCTTAACCATGAGGCTAAGCTCCTAATTGGATCAAAGCTGCTATACATAATTTTCCTCCTACAACGCTTAGCCTTAGTGACCCAGTGTGAGCTCTAGGAGTCAAGCTGACTTCTTTCCATCTTGTTCATCGTCACCATTACTAGAAGCCAAATTAGAGCATTGGTGACAGCTGTTATCTGTCTGGATAACTCTTTGTTATCCAGCCATGCTCTGACAGCAGACGTAAGTGATTAGGTGTAGAAAAAAAAAACTCTTGAATACAAACAAGAAGGAATAAAATCTAGTTCAGTCTTCTATCTGTGATGCTGTTGCAGGGCAAATGGGAACACAAAGCATCAAACAGCTATTTTTATTTCCAGACTTGGCATATTCAGAATATGCATAGAGACAGGTTTGGGTTTTTTTTAAAGGAGATCCAATTTTTACCAAAGCATCTTTTCAGAACAGGACATTTCTTTAAAATTTCTTCTAATATTGCTTTGAGGAATTTCTGCCCTTTCTTCTTGCATTCAGAGTTACTGACAAACATGTCCAAGTTGCTGCATCGTCAAATGGAGCCATTTCAGAGCTGTCAGCCCTAGACTCTATCTTTGGCTACATGGCCCATCCAATCTCCCGGACTGTCAGTCAGGCTGGGAAGAAACCAACCCCACCGGGATGGAGACCGGGAAGATGCACATTAAAGTGACTACGGGGCCAAGGCACAATTGTCATAGATGTCAATCAAGTTGGGCAGTCCGAGCCTCTTCATCTGAGGAGGAGGAGGTATCTGAAGACCCTGGAGGTGTCCCGGTGCAGCGGGGGCTCCCCATGGAGGCAGGCAGTGCAGGGGGCAGCCAGGGGCAGCCCCAGCCCAGGGCATCAGGCAAGTCTGTGGCGAAGAGACAGGTGCAAGGTCAAGATGGGAAGTCAATCCACTGGTCAGGATCAGCCCCAGTGAGGGTAACCAGGCAGAGGGTAACCAAGACAGAGCCTACTGATCAACAGACAGGTTCATAGGGATAAGATCAAGCTAGGACATCAGCTGGCAGAGCTGGAGACTGGTGTCTTACAGTATCATTGGGGCTAACTGTATTAAGTAGGCTGGACATGTATAAATAGGTATTATTTATGTCACTGAAATGATTCCTGAAGAGATGTTAGTGACTGCAGTGTAGTCTGCTTACAGTACCCACAAGGAGCAGTTTCTCTGGATACTGGCTAAAAATCATACTTTATCTGTAAATTTACTTTTCTGCCTTCCTATATGCTTCAGCTACCTAAAATATCTCTATTAATAGCAATCACATGATACACAAAACCCAACCCATTTCTGTTAGATCATATCTGTTAAGTGAAATTATTTAGAACTCAATAGTAATAATAATAACACTTTTATGTGTTCAGTTAATGCGATGATTATACTGGATTCATAGGGAAAGCAACCAAGAACATGCTAAAAGGACATTTTGAAAATGCAACCATCTATAAAATGAACACTTTAGGTGAAGAAACTTGCATTTAGCTAAACTCTTTTCATGTAATATCCTTATTCTGCAACTATTTTCCATGTGTTTGCTTTTGTGGTCCTGTTTCCTTCTGAGGTTCATATCCATACACCTAGATGTACATGAATGCATTTTAATGGAAATGGAATCATATGGTTTTTAATCTCTGTGTGTTTCATCCATCCTTAGTCTCAGCAGATGGAGGTCAAAGTCTGGTAGACACTTAAAAATTGTGGTGGAGCCACATGGATTTTTTTTTTTTTTAAAGGAAATATAATGGCTACACACATTTGAAATTATGTTTATAGGACTTGTTTGTCTTTAGCTTTCCAGTTTCTGAAATCCAAGCCATTTTTATTTTTGGAGCTTTAAATACCCTTGAATATGTCTCTAGTTTCTTTTGCTCTTTATTTCTGCAAATATTTCAGAATTTTTACAATAAATGTTTATGGTTTTTTCATCATGAATTAAGATGCAGCCAAGTAGGCATGATGGCACTGAATAGTCCTGTTAAGAAGTTTTACCTGTATTTTGAAAACATCTATTTTTTAATGCATTTGGTGAAGGCAAACCTGTGCCACAGATACTACTCTACCTGTGAGGAAGAAGAGGGAACTAACAACAGATGACAACGTGTTGCACCATAATGAGGAGTAGAGGCACTATGTGTAAGAGCAGTATTGGGTAGCATACAGTCAACTCTTCTCTGTTTTCTGCAGTCTCTGCAGTGTTCTTAGTTATTCCTACATTCAAAGGGTCAGAAATAGTTATGCTTCTTGAGTAGTATTGAAAAATCTGTCAGGTCAAAGTTCTTGTACGATTAGAAACTATGCCCTTCTCACTGAAAAAAGAAGAGGTCTGTGAACGAGCCTTAAAAGTGCAAAATTGACCTTGAAAGCAGTAATTTGATAGACTAATGCTTCAACAACATTAAAGTTTTGTGTTTTTCAAAGAGTTAATATATGTTCAGCTGTCACCATGATAGATTGTCACAGACTCTCTTTTGTGCAGGTGGCAGAAAGAAACCTTTCAACAGTGGTCTAGATACAAAATGTGCTTTACAGGATTCTTCATCCATCCGTGAATTGGATAAAAGAAGAAATAAGAAGTGGGTGGGAGACAGCAAGACTAAGGACATATGACAGACACTGTTGATGCATAATTGCTGGAGAGCTATTTTATCTGTCCTACAGTAACAACTTCTTCTGAAAGTAAAGTATTTTTCACAACTACACAGGCAGATCACTTTTTGCAGATCCACGTTGCAGTGCATCTGCCCTGGGTCATCACTCTTATGCTGGGAAATAAGAGAGACAAAATAAATTAGAAGTTAAAGGTATTTTATTACTGGTACCTGACAATTTGATGTTATTCCTGAAGCTGTGGTGTATCCTTCCTAGAGTGTTTTCTGAGGAATGACAGCAAGGTATGCAGTAACCAGAGCTTCCCCACAGATCAAGGAAAGGCACTGATGTAAATTCTGAAACATGGTGATTTCAGACTTGAAATTAAGAATATATAACCAATGTGTTTTGAGATTGTTTAATAGCTGCCTTTAGCAGTAAGCATGATTAACTCCTAGTAAGCACTGAAGTGCATTCTCTATAGTTGGTAACTTTAAAGTCAAGAATATAATATGTGCTTTCAAAAAATATCTAAACAGAATGGGGCCATTATTATTTTTTTTCTTATTCTAAGTTGAGTCCTGAAAGAGATTTTTTACAGTTGAAAAGCTGAGAAAAATGGAGAGGGTTGGGTTCACTTTGTGGGTGTATGTTACTCTGAAATCAATACTACTTTTAAGAATAAAAGTATGCCTTATGCCATATTTTGTTTGTAATAGCATATGTTGCTGGTTGTGTTCACCCTTAATTTCCATATGTTTGGAATGGTAAGCCTCTAGTGGGAAATTCTGTGAGACTGAAAAGGAATTTCCATGACACGCTCCTGTTTTCAAACATTCATAACTTTGTATGGGATTCTTTGAGATGAAATTTCAGATTTAGTCCCAGGGAAATTCATGAAGGTTAATAACAAAACTGACATAAACCAGCATCTTTTCAAAGAGGCAGAAACAGAAGTGTTCACTGTCCCTGTTTGTTATTTGGATCACTGGAAAACACTGCTAAACAATTCTATTGTGTGTAGTCATTTTTAGTATAGTCTGAAATTTTTCATTTTATATGGCTGTTTATACTGACTTTGTAACATTCACAGTGGTCTCTTTCTTTGCAGAGAAATAAAGTGTGTATTTAAAGATGTTTCCTTTCAAAGCATAAATGTAAATACACATTGACTGTCTCTTTCAGTTACATATATGAGACTCCATGTCCTGTCTGGCACATGATATAAAAACAGTCCTGCCCAGGGCAGTATAACACAAAATACTGGCTAAATCCCTTCCGCTCCCTTTTGCTGAAAGGGAAGGGAAAACTTTGTTTCCTACTGAAAAAGGAATGTAACTTTTCTTACAGATTAGGTTCGAGCTCATTGAGGAAGGCCCATTTTTTGCATGAGTGAAATCTTTGTTGAAGAATAATGCGAAGTGTATTCTGATACAAATGACTTATGATTTGGCTAAGAGCTTGAATTCCTTCTGCTGCCAATGGGCCTTGGAGTACCTGCATGCACAGCGAATTTCTCCTGAGTTTAAGTGTTTGCCAATGTATTGTGCACTCTCTGCATGTCCTGGTTGTGTGTTGTACTTCATGTAGAACTATCAAGCACTCCAGTTGTCTTCCAGTCAGGCATAATGGCTTTATGGGTGATTTAGGAAAGCAGTCTTGTTTAAAAGGTTGTCATTAGAAGAGAGGTATAAAAAGATCATCCTGCTCTTCTGGGAGTCTACCAACTTGTTTTTTTGGCTCAGGAATGTGCCAGAGGCTGAGGAATAAGAGATCCTGAGATCTACCCTGACTGGCACTGATAATTATTACTTACCCAAGGCAGTGACTATAGCAGTGCCAGATCACTTAGGAGGCCTCAGATGTTGACAGGGAAATAGGATGAATGATCTTATCAATTAAAGTATATCAGATTCATAGAGAGGTGACGTGATTTATACAGGAAATTTGTAGCCAAAGGTGGAAGAAAAATCCACCGACACCTCTAAATCCCAGGCTACTTCCCCTTAATGTATTTCCCCTTATATGAATTTATTTGCCAAATTTTTAAGTCACTGTTTTTGAGGGAAGAAGAAGCGCAGCTTAACTCATTCTGGGAGGCTCTACAGTCTGAGGGATGCCCCAGAGATTCAGACTTCTAGACAATGGGATTTTGATCTTGTTGATGCTTGTTTGTTGTGCTGCTTTGGTCTTGTTATGCCTTGGTAGCTAGTTGGCAGCAATACGTCCAGGAGGCACTATGGTAAGTCTGCATTATAAAGAATGCAGACCTGAGGATAGAGCTTTCAGTCTCACTTTCTCCATTTTCAAGTGGTTCCTCAGGTAGGCTTATGTTGTGTTATCATATGGTATTTTCGTTTCATTTAATATACTCTTTCCTCACATTCTATATGGTGAGGAGGTATTTGCTTCCCTTTAATACAGTACTTTCATTTTCAAGTGAAGTAAAAATAAGCATTCAAGTACGGAGTTCTGCAAAATGCACAAATTCTTAAGGGTGCACCTCAATCAGATGTTTGTGCCACACAACTGAGCATGAATGAACAAACAACTGAGAGTAGATACTTGCATTTCCTCATAAACTGGCTATTTGATGATTTAAAAATCAGATTGAGACCTTGTAGTAGGAGAACAATGGGATCCAATTAGTGTATCTATCCATCTCTCCTGTAGTCTCACTGGAAGACTGCACTGTGGAGCCAGTCAGAAAGAAACAGGTAAATTATTCATCTAGATTTTCACATGGGAAGTTCACTCTTGAATGTATTGCCTTTGCCCATGGTGATGTGCTCTTTGTACCAACTTTTAATTCTCCACTGTAATTTCTGTCAACTTCAACTTCGTTCCACTTCTGTCCTTTTAATCTTTGCTCCTGTTCTGTCCCTTTATTCCACTTTTTTCCTTTCCTTCTTTTTAGTTCATTTCCCCTAACAACCTCCTACTCCCAAAGAATGCAACTGGCATTAATCACTGGGCTTGGTTGTTCTTCCATTCCTTCTTTTCAAGTGAGATTTGGTTTGAGAATAAGATGCCTGCCTTTCAGCATCTGTGCATGAAGTAGGTGGTTAAACTCTTAATTGCGATGTCATGCTTATTTTGTACTCAGTCAGTGGATGATCACAAACATAACATTTGCACATTAGAATAAATATGCAGCCGGATTTTATAAACTCTGAAGGATCAGATACTATTCCGTTTTGAAAGATTAGGATGTTTGCGCTTGGATTTCAGTGATTTGTCATATAGCAAGAGTAGCAGAAACATACTGAATTGGGGAAAAAATTCCAAAAATTACTTCAGCTGGCCAGACATCCAATAATGTGTTTCCTTGTTCTCATAGTCACATCTTCTTCAAACACCTTTAATTTCAACTGCCTTGTTAAAGGTTCACCATTTTCTCCAGTTAATTTCTATGAACAGTTACCTAGGCTGTACTATTTTTTTATTCAGCACCACAAAAAGTATCTACTACTGAGCTCTTATTAACTTCCTAGTTATAAAACTAACAAGCAGTTAAGATGTTGCCATATATATATTTTGGGAGTACATTTCTACCATTAGTTTGACCATGGTTTTAACACATTTTCACTTACATGTAGTAAATTATTTTTTAAAATACTCTATTATTATGAATGTCCACAACAGGCTAATTAGTGGGAGAACAAACCCCCATAAAAGTAGAGCTATATTTATTCCATTAAAACCCCTACCATCACATCACATTATATTGATAAACAATAACACACAAAGAATGCTGAATTTCGTATCTTAGTACAATGCTCTGACCTCTCATTCCATTAAGTACAATAGTAGTGTAAAGAAAGTTACAACTCACAATCACTACATCAGCCTGGTATGAACCTAAGAAAGTAGCCCTTTCAGAGAGCCACAGCTCCTGAACAGTTTTAGGTATATTTATCTCTCTGTCAAGCAGAGATATTTCCTAATTCAGTTTTACTACACTAGTTTTATAATAAAGTAAATAATGTACATTTGGAACCGCCATTTGCAATTATTTTTGTTATGGAATTAAAAGGGTGATTTTCTCCCCTCGATATCTTTAAATAATGAATTTAAAAATTAGAGGAAAACAGAACAGTAAATAGATTTCAGGGTATAAAATACTAAAATGTCACTAAACAATAATTAGGCAGCTAATCATAGAGTTGGAAAGAGCACAGGTACAAGAGTTTCTGTTGATATGTATTTACCATTAAACAATAATTAGTGACGGGTAAGTAGATGAAATACTTTGCCATCATGAACTGCTACAAGTGTTAGCAGTATGCTCAAAGATCATTGGGTAGCTCAATC
>WAAD01032004.1:68292-78310 GCA_013389945.1 Fregata magnificens
AGTTGGGTAATGATGTCCTAGTTATATGGTAAAAAAGAGAATCTCTGGAGCATTGTAATTTTTATTTTAGTGTTAACAGTGAAAGACAAAATGCAAACGGAGAGGAATTATTATGCTATGACCTTTCTTACCCTAAATTAAACATTGATCTCTGAACATCAACCAGAGCTGGATTAATGCAAGGGGAATTGTTTTGGTGGCAGAAAGCTAACAAGCAATCTCCTGTACCATACATCTATTTACTATTACCCTCATCCTGCTACCACTGAAAAATATGACCAAAAAAAAAAAATAACTGTGAGGCTACAGTGATCCCTCTTGATGGTTTTTGCTTCTTGATGTGGTTAATAACCAACATATACAGGAGAAACAAGTAATTAGATTTGCTGGACATTCAGAATTGACCAATACATTCAACTGATCTTCAATTCTATATGCATTAGAACTGAAAGAATAATTCCTTACCTGGCCTCTAAATTCTGCAAAGATAATTTTCTTTCTTTGGAATTGTGCAATTGCCCATAAATTTTGTCACAGAAAGAAAAAAGGGAAAAGCTCCCTGGAGCCAAATAGTTTCCCACAATCCATAGTAAGACGGTATTTTTCTACTACCAAGTCTTACTCTTATTTTGTGTTATCTCTAGTAGGTTCAGGTAGCTGTGCCTTTAATTAATTCAATTTAATATCACCAGCACATAGACTTCCATTCCGTTACTGTAATTGATTCTGAACCTTGCAAATAGATTGCAAGGCAGGTTTTCTGATGATGTGTCTACAGCCTTATAATCAACTCTTATTCACTTTTATGGGTTTTTTAGAGAAAGAAATAAGTAATGGCCATAAGATAATTTGATTTATATTAGTTTGGATATATTTTTGAGTGGCTAATTCATCTGAGTATTGATATCAATTCAGCCAGCAGCCTAGTTTTCCTTGAAGGAGATGGAGACAAGTCATGCTTTTCAGACTTTTAACTGCTGCCAGATATATTATTCCTTTAATGAATTTGCTGGTTTTTTCTGTCATTTGAAGAAGCTTATTTTCTGCAGACGTGCTAATGTACTCAGCTTGGGCTTGTATCTTTAGATTTTAAGTGTCTTACCTGTGCACTAAGGGGGAGCCTGAAGTGTCTCATATGGCCATTTTTGCAGTAGGTTCAAAGTTACCAAAATAATTTCAGCTATAAAAAACCTCTCTGGTTAAGAAAAGTAATTTTTATATTTCATATTATGTGGAATTCAATTTTTAGACTCCTAAAGTCAAAGGGAAACTTTGTTTGGGAAGGAGCTACAAAGGTCATCTCGTTGAACCCCCAACCTCAAAGCTGCTTTAATCAGATTATGTTGACATGCCCAACTGAGTCCTGAACACCTCCAAGGGTGGAGATTCCACAAGATCTCTGGGCAACCTGTTCCAGTGCTGACCATCCTCAAGGAGAAATGTTTTTTTTAAATATGTATTCAGAATTTCCCATGTTCCAGCTTGGGTCTGTTACCCCTTGTACTAGTAGCTGTCATCAGATTATGTGAATAAAGTGTCAAAGCAAATTGTGTTAATAATTTCTAATGACTTTTTTTTCTATTGTAAAGTGAAATCCTTTTGTGTATTATTGCAATCACTAATGGTTGTTTTAGTTTGCTTAGGTTTCACAATATTCATTACCACAGGTTCTCCGAAAGAAAGAAAATGTTATGAATTTAAGTGAGTTCGACAATCTTGCCATTAAAATCCTTATGAATTTAATGAAAATGTAAAAAAAAAAGGAAAAAAAGAGGTAGAATGCTGACTGTAAATAGTTTTCTCAAATAAGGGTCTCTTTAATGTTTAGAAATATAGGATCTCAGAGATAGTTCTCAATTTCTTTGCTACTCCAGGTAGAAGGATCCCCTATCAAACAGGTCAACTTGTGTGGCAGTTGGGAGCTGCAGAGGGGTGGGCATGGGAGAACTGGCAAGCAAACATATATTGCCAAAAGCTTTGGTTCACAGGAAGGTTCACATTCGACTTTTGGTCAATCAACCTGCCTCTCGATTTTTTCCTCCTTTTCTCTAGATTACTTTAGATCACTCTCCTCTGGAGGACAGCCTCACAATACAAAGAACAGACATTACATACTGAACAGGGAAGAAGCAAATGATAACTGTCAACTGCAGATATAAATTTGGTGAATGATCATATCAGAAATGATATGAAATGTCAGGATTTCTTCACAGATATGTAATTTCTTTTCAAGGCTGTACTGATGCATAAATTTAATTCTACTTCCTTTATGTAACACTTGGAAAAATGGCTTGTAAGTAGTTCTGGGAGCAGAGAATAAAGTTAGGTCTCCCCATGTCAGGTTAGTGCCCTCACCGGTCAACTATGGAATCGTGATCCCTCTTTCTTCCTTCTTTTGGTCCAGAGGAAGAAGGTCATGACTGATTTTATTTTATTTAGGTAGTGCAATACCTGTCTATAAAACAGTGGTAAATGATCCTTATTTAGAGCTAGCTGGGGACTTAGGACCTTCTTACAATTCACAGATTACATGTATTTGAACCCATTCAGCTAAAGAACCTGGCTCAACCGTATGCTGAGAAAGGTTTTCTAGTGAGCAACTCCTACGGGCAAGGGGATGCTGTTCCCTGGGGGCTGAAGTAAAAGCAACCATATATTGCCATGTTTCTTGGTGGTAGTTATTAAAAGCGAACTGGCGGGCCTCCAAAGACTTTGGAAATACAGTACTCAGTTGCAGCCCTTAATATTAATCCTAAATATTAAATGTTAATTAAGCATTCAACTATTCCTTCCTGAAAAGATAGAATCAGCTTGGGGAATGCACAGAAGCAAATGCCTGTGCACCAGGGGAAACTGTCTGATGGAAATATAACATTTCTTCTGAAATTCCACCTAACTCCTCTGCTACATGCATAATTTCTTATGCTGATCAAGGCTTAAAAGTCCAGTGATTACTGTGGCAGTGAAGGACATACTTTAAATGCACAAGTGATTTATTTCAACCAAAACCTTAGCAGTTTGGACCAATCTGAGGAATGCACTTGTTAAAGAAAGAATAGTGTCAGAAAAAACACCATTTCCATTCTGAGCTATTCATCAAGCTTCAGCTGTACCAGCTTTCAAACTGATTACCTGGTAACATCCAGGTAATTTACTTATGTGGAAATAGAGAAAAAAAGGTATTTCCTAAATTGTTTCACTTTATATGTTGAATGTTATGTATAGCATTATATGATAGTTTCATGGGTGTGTGGGTGGCCCACAGAGTCATGTCAATGAGATGGTCTCTACTTCTTGACTGTTCTTTACTGTCATGCCAATCTAACAAACAGGCAAATGGCCTTGCAGAAGAAAATCTGAGCATTCCAGTGGCTAAAGAAATAATCTACTTCCTCTCTAAACTCCTTTGGTGCAGACTAATTTTGTTTTTAAAGGAGATATTTCATCTGTGTAAATATCACCTGAGGCCATGTATGGGGCCAGAATGGCTGTACGAGAAGGTAATCAACCTTATGGCACTTAAACCACTCAAGTTTTGACAAGATGGTGTTAACAGAGCATTGTGTTGCCGCAAGGTACATACATGAAGTACTGCACAGACCTGTCACTGTGGAATGGGATGAGGCAGTAGGAGCCACTGGGACAAATGCTATATTCCAAAGTGGGCAGGTCCTTCCAGTTCAAGCCCATCAGGACCTTTCCCTTTCCTCAGCTGTCTGACATGTGAGATGTGCTGAGACTCCTAACCATACACAGATTTTGGTGGCTGCAGAAAGGATGGATNGTAGTCTAACTGCTTTGTCAAATCTTAAAGTAATTCAATGTGCTCATTGTATTGGCTCTCCCTGTCTTACAGTATCTCCGCATGGCAGACCACAATGTGGAGTTGATGATAGATTCTTGCTAGCTTTGGTCCAGGCAGCAGGCAAAACACAGACAAGCAAAATGCAGCTCAAGATCACTTTATCTGATTCTTGGAAGTTTAACATTTACTTGGGTAACTCTATGCTACATTGGGAGCTATGCTGTGGACCTACCCTAAAAGGAGGCAAAGAAAAAGTATTATTTGTGTATGGTCTGCAATGGAGAGAAAATTTCTGTTCCACAAAACCAGCTTCAGACCATTAGGATGTCAAAAGGGTTGAATAATTCTGTTGCATGTGTATTGAGGAGATGGGACCTACAGCAGATTAATTGAAGGTCTCAGGAAGGGATAGGCAGTCAAACAAAACAGTGCAGAATAATAGCCACATATGACATGTTTAGTCTCATTTGCACTGATTTTACTTTAAAAAAGGGATTGCAGGAGCTCAAGTTCTTGACAGGTAATCAATTGTTTGTTTCATGTTTGTAGCTAATAAATACAATATAATCCTTGCTGAGAATGGGATTCTTCATTTTGCGTGCTTAACTAAGATTGATTTGACGATGACGCAGGAAAATGTCAGCATATGTGGTTCCATCTGGGTATTTCACTCATATTTTCATATGTGGGTATGTGGCAACTATATTTACTTTTTAAGTGATGCAAGTGGTAAATTGTACTGTTGAAAAGATCGCATTCATGGACAGAAAGTTTATTGTCTCTTGTGATCTTTGTAGGTCAGAAAAAATAATTCTATTCCTATCTCTGTTTGAAAAATAGATATACTGCAGGTAACTGTTAAAAACATGTAAAACAGTACATGGTTTAGGCACTAGAGGTGGCAGAGAGATACGAGCTGGAGAAAAGAATGAAAAGTAGACTTCTGTCACTGATTGTTGACTTGGTCAGAAAAATGGGGTACCTTTCAGCTGTAGGTCTACTTAACTGCTTAAGAAATGATTTTGCTGAGCACAGAAATTATGGAAGAGCTAGACAGTTCTGCTCAGTTCTTCAGCATTTGGAAGGAAAAAATAAGTAGTTTTGTCTGCAAGTATCTGTGTCCTAATAGCTATGGAGGTTTTTATGACCGCATAAAATTGATAAAGGGCTGATCTTTACTGTTTTTTTCTCACTTACCTGACGGAGTTGAGAAGACTTTGGATGCAGGATGTTGTCTTCAGTGCATGCAATTACAAGCTGGTGACATGAGATCATCAGTAGAGGTAGCAGAGAGGTCATCGCTGGTCAATGCAGTGCGCTGCCATAACAATAAAAATGAGTGGATGTGCACAAGTGCCATTTCATTACTCTTGGACTCAGTTTTATTGCTTAAGAAGTGCCTTCATCCATTCGGATCCTTCCTCTCCTCATCTGATGTTACTTAGCCAGGAAGAGGTGAGGAAATGACACCAATCATTGCAACACTTACAGGAATCTAGACCTCTTCGGCGTACAAAACCACATCTTGTCCTGTATATGTTGGCTGATAAAGCAGCACAGCATCAGAAGAATTATGTACATTGATAATGTTTTCAGCTCTAAGACTTATTAACACTCTAGGAACTATGTTCAACCAATGGTATAGCTGGGTCTTGACTGAGACGTCGATAGGACATCTCCACCTGACATTTAAGCAGTTTCTAGCTATTCTGTCAGGTGACTAGATTTATGAAATTTGCATATTTTTGTTATGGTACAGACCTTTGTTCACAGGAGAAACTGAAAAGATCACGCTGCTTGTTTTCAGCAGTGTTTCTTCCTGATTCATGCTGAAAGGTTACTCTCTTGACGTTCCTGAGTGATACAATAAGGAGCATAGGCATGTTTTACCGTGCTTTGGCAGGAGGCAGATGGAGGCAGGATTTTCAGTCTGAAGTTGCTAGACATATCCCCCAGGCAGCTTCCAAACTACTGTAATGTTCCTGAATCCCAATACTTGCATTTTGACTTTTGTTGGCAAACATGAGCAGCAGATACGTCCGTCCTGTGACTCTACATCTGAAGAGGCTGATATGTTCCTCATGAAGAAGGAATAGCCTTTAGCTTGAACCAGTATTGACTGAATCTGTGTTAGGATCCCAAAATCTGAAACAGGGCACTGTAGGTCTAAAAGTGGTATTATTTGTCACTTGTTATAATGAAACAACTAAGTTAGTAATTCAGCTATTGAACAGCAACTTAGACAGGAAGGGAGATCAATAAAAAACATAAAAATTACCAAGCCTTGCCAAAAATGTAATATCTATTGCAGCTAACCTGACCAATGCAGAACGTTGCCTTCTTATTAAGATCGACCCTTGTGTTATCTCCTAAATGTAATTTAACAATATTAAAACAGAGAGCACCCTTTGGGCATGAACCTCTGCAGAGCACTAATAGCCTAGAAAAAAAGCCTGTATAATATCTATCTAAAATAATAGCTGAGGAACAAAGTCTCAGTGACTCTCTTAAAGGCAAGATAATACATTAACACAAAACTGAATCACCTGTCTTACATCTTTTCACACTGAGCACCAGTGAAGTTAAGGTAAACTTAAAAAAACTCAAAAAACAAGAAACAACCCCTAATTGGCAAAACACAGAGGTTACCTTTCCAAGCATTGTTCTTTAACAAGAGCTATAATATCACAGCTTAATTGGTTAATCTGTTATACTATAAGGGTGCCTCATGTAAATCTCAAAAGTGCGAGAATGGGTTCAATGAGACACATTTCCTTTTTCCATCTGTAGTGATATAGCTAACAAGGCCTCTACAGTGAAGGTGGCAAGGAGTTAGCTTTCATCTCTTAAATAGTTCAAGCTGGTTTATGAAGCCAAACCAATATTCAGACTGCATAGATGCAATTTTGCTTGTCCGTATAGCGTGACTGCCTGGTTTAAAAAAATAAAAATCTGAGGATTTTAAAGGTATTTTTACTTTTTCATATTGGTATTAGTACTTACCTGTTCAAATTTTAGAGGCTGATTTATGTACTGATATAATTATTTAAATCAAGAATGTGACTTTTACTGATATCACTTGACAATAACTGTGAACAGCTGCTAATTCCTGCTAGAAACAGAATTAGGTGCCAATATGGCTTATTCCCCTTGCATTAACCATAGGTATAAGTACTGGTTTCAGTATTATGGAGGACTGTTGGAATAGGCATATTTGTATACATTGTTCAACCAAAGTGTAGCAGCACACCTGAATGTTCTTTCTTTCTTTACCAAGCAATATTTAAGATAATAATTTTCTCCCTGAGCTTGGTAATCCAGGATTTTTCCTTTGAATATGAAGATCCTTCCTTTCTTTGACTGGAGGCACAAGTGTTTGTGACTACTGGAGTTGGACAGTTCATTATTTTACTTTTTTTAACCATTCTTTAAGCACTAAATGTATACTGAAAACTGCATGAAAAGTACCATCACATACAGCATTCCCACTGCCAAGATAGTACCATGTAAGAAGACCAGAGAAGGCAGTCTTGGAAAATAATAGGAATAGTTAGAACCTCTAAAAACCCACCCATCAGAAATATATCTTTAAAGTTTAATAACTAATTTATATGACTTTCATCAGGAGGTTGAGGCAGAAAAATATCAGGGGATGGAAATGGGCTCAGTAGTGTAGGAGGGTTTGGAGAGTTGTGAAGTTGTTTGGATTAGGAAAGTAAAAATTTGTAGTGCAATATGCATCAGAGGTCTGGGCAAGCGAAGGACTGGGAAGGCAAGAATAGTCATTCAAATGGCAAAGTATGATGAAGTAAGCTAAGTGGCGATGACATTTTGGCAGTGAAGTTCATGATCAAATTGCTTGATGCACTGTTAAGGGTTGTCAGTGTTCAGGGTTTTTTTTCAGTCTAAAACCTACCTATGGCCTTTCCACTTGATTATTTCAGCCCATGCTCTTTCTTGCTTTCATTTCTTTTCTGCCACAGAGAATTAGGAAGGAAGCATGGAGTTGAATAATAGAGGACTTCAGTTCTGAATTCAGTATTCAGGGAATTATGTGGTCATTTTCAAGGAAATTCACATGAAAGGACTGACAGGAGAAAGTAAAGGTCCTTGTACTAGACCATTTCCTGATCAATTATTATTGACAAGAGCAACATCCATGGGGTGGGGACACTGGCATTCTTCCAGAAGCCCTTAAGCCCTGACTTCTCAGGAGGAGATCTCAGGCATTTGCAGAAAGGCCCTAGACCTTTCTTCCCTTTGCTGTCTGCCTCAGAGTTTCAAAGCTTTCTTTTCCTTGTAACTACTTCATCAAAGTTTTTTTTCAGAGGTAAAATACCTGGAAATTATGAAGTGAGGGAAAACCATTTTCCCCTCCCTCTTTCTTTCCTAGGAGAAACAGAAATCTGATGTGAAACTAAAATAGCCTTGGGAATGGATTTATTTATTAAACTCATGAGTTAGAAAAATGTTTAAGGCATATGCAGTTCTTCATTATGTATAATTAGACAATGTTAGGCAAAACATAGAAAGGCTTACTTAGATTTATGAAATAAATATAGATCCTTTGCTTTTCAGTAATGAAAAATATAGACGATATTAGAGATGGAGATATTCTGCATATGAAATATGTATGTATATTGCTTAACCGATGGCATTTCTCTAAGAGAAAATACAATGGCTGGAAATGTAATATCAGAATTGCTGACTTGTAAACAAAAAGCCTTTTTTTTGTAGGTCTCAGAATTAAAATGTAAATAGGCACCTAACAATGCAGGTTTGGAATTTAAAATGTTAGAAAACTGGGAAATGAACAAGATACATGTTGGCATAGTGAATTTAAGAACTGAATTTTAATTTGGTGAAATGAACACAGGGACTGTAACTTCCTGCAAGTGTAAATTTGTGGAATGAAGCAACTTTATTTCCTGTCCTCATTATTTACAGAAAAGATGTTGAAGGACTGAACAGCAGCACTTACACAGCTATTATTAATATACTCTATTTTTTTCATTTTTCATTTTGAAGAATACTTATGAATTAAAGGATAAATTGTTTAAAAGCATAAATTTTCACCTTTCTTAATGCTCATATTGGCTGGTAGCAGAAAACTGATGGAAAAGCAGGTGAAGGTATTTTAGGCATAGTCTGTTCAAGAATCCACCGATTGAGTAAGGAGGCCTTAAAAAGGGATTTGGCAGTCGATGGGTCATCATTGTGTGCACACAGAATTGTTGCGATCTGTTCGGTTCCCCTCGCCTGTGGGAAGGAGGAGTCTGCAGCAATACATCTTGGAGATGACAAACTGTGAACTACAGCGTCTTGATCCACAGCCAGAAGGACCAGACCGCAGCATGTTTCTCAGTCAGCTGGAAATAACAACCCTTCAATTTCACGGAATTGCCTATTTCCCCAATGTTTATTAACATGATTCTTATTTAATATTTTAAGCAAAAAATTATGAAAGATGGAACAGAGATACTCAAGACAACTCAACAAAACAGAGGGTTTGCCGTCGGGCTTGGCCGCGCTCTGGAGGGATGGCTTCTCTGGATGCTGGGAGCGGGCAAAGGGGCTGCGGCAGTTCTGCCACAGGCAACTGCACTAGAAAACCCTGCCACCGCTAAGACACACATGCTGTCTGCAGCGTAGTTGGACTTCATATTTAGTTGGGTATAGGAGTCTGTCAGCCTGAAACAGAAAGGCCATGCTCGAATGTTCAGTGAAGGATAGAGAGTGGACTTTGCGGGGAGGGAAGCAGTGTTTTCTCCCCAGTTTTTGCCCGTGGTTTGCTGTCTTCCCCCTCAGTCCATACTTACTGAGGATTTAGTAGTGTTACAGCCATGGCTGGATACACACTCTCCAGATCTCTGGAGTCAGAGGGCCAGGAACCATAGCACTGGTATCCCTTTGTGTTTCCACAGTGAAGGCTGTCAAGGTATTGCTGCTTTTCACCTGGGAAAAGACCTTTCTGTTTTTCCTCTGCCCTCTCTGCTTCTACTTTAACATCTCACTAAATAAGGATTTGGCTTTTAACCCAATTCTTATCAGAAGGTAGCTTATGACTGCCTGAAGATTCTGCCTGTTGTCCATCAAAATTAATTTAAGTTTTGGGGCATGACTTTTTAAAATCATAGACATTGTATATACGTGTGCCTGTGCACTCTTGTTCGTTGATAAAAGGCGGATGAAGCGTTCTACAAGCGGCTGGCA
>WAAD01032005.1:10846-164754 GCA_013389945.1 Fregata magnificens
GGCATCACACACAAACATAGAGCTAATTGTACCCTCTGTGTATGTGTGTGTCCTGTGTTTAATGTTTAATATAAAGTCTAGTGAGGAGTGTCAGGACAGGGTGAGCTAGATGGAAAAATCTAGACAGTGTTATTTCCCTTGGTAATGTCTTCCACCTTCTAGTGATCTGCAGCTTGGACTTGTTGTGAGCATCCTTGTGCTAATAATTCTGGATGATTTCTTTCCATGAGTTTGTCAGGTCGCTTTCTGAACACATGCAAAATTTGGCATCTAGCACACGGGCCTCCTGTGACAATGAAGTCCACGGTTTAACTGTTCACAGCATACTGAAAATCCTTTTTGTGTTTGAGACATCTTAGACAGTTAGATTTGATGTCCTTTGCTTCTGGTATTATAATACTCAGTGAATAATAATGTTCTATCTGCCTCCTCTTTCCATTTATGTTTTCTTCATGTCCCTCAGTTATGTCTTTTCCAGGCTGAAGTGTTCTTGTCCATTTTAGTCATTTTTCATACAGAAGCCGGTTCTCTCATCATCCTTCTTCTTTCCAGCCTTTTTAATGTTATGATATACTTTTCAAGACTGAAGAGAGAGAACTGTATGTGGTATTGAAGTTGTGGTCACAGTAGTTTAAACAATGATATAATGAAGTTTGCTGCTGCTATCTTCTTCTTAGTGCTTCCTGTCATTCATCTTATTTGCTTGACCAGTACAGAGCATTGAGCTAACATTATGGATATAAAGCCTAGATCTTTTTTTCCAAACACATGTCAAACTGCGTTTATAAACTTCAAATATATCTGCCATTTTATTGCTCAGTAGCTTGGCTTTGTAGAATCCCTTGGCAACAGTCTGCCATTGTTTTGGTCTTCCTTAAACTGAATAACTTAGCATTCTCAGCAAATTCAAGACAATTTCTAGACCTTTTATGCATATGCTGTGAATCATAGGCCTTAGCAATTTTCCCATTTTGCCACAGGTTCACTAGTGAACTCCCCTTGTTTCTTATTTCTCTTTGTTTCTCAGTCTATGGAAGGACATATAAAAAGCCTGTGCATGTAAGGATGGTGTTAGGAAAGTCAAAGCTCACCTGGAGTTGATGCTTACAAGGGACATCAAGGGCAACACGAAGAGTTCCTACTGCTGCATTCATAGTTAAAATAGTAAAAGGCTAAATAAGGAAAATGTGAAGTTTCCATTTTTGAGATACTCACTTTTCATTTTCACTTTCTGTTTGATTTTGTTGTTCAAGCAGTTTTTGAATATAGGTACATCATAGGCACCGTTACGCTGGCTTATTGATAGCAAAACTTTGAACCAGATCTTCTGGTAGTAAAGAGCTGCTTTTCTCCTCTGGGACTCCTGGCTGTCTCTCCATTAAACAATCATTCATTACATCAAAAAAGTTAACCTTGGCATCATATTGTGTCTGTGACATCTTAATTTACATCCTAATTTACAACTGAAGTATCCTATCATAATAGCCTCTTTGATGATGCTGTTTGTCACAATGAGTTATTATAACCAACCTGAACGGGTGGCTGATGTCAACAGGCAGTGCTGTCATTTCTCCATGTAGGTACAGAATTACCATCTGTACAGAATCCATACTATCTATTGATATGCTTAAATTATTCATAAAGTTTAACTCTCCGAATGCTGTCACATGTTGCACCACTACTTCCCCTCCAAGAAATGCTTGATCTTTCCTGCAGACTTTGCCCTCTGGTATTACACAGTCTAGAGCACAAGTCTTATAAGGAGCAGCTGAGGGAACTGGGGTTGTTTAGTCTGGAGAAAAGGAGGCTCAGGGGAGACCTTATCGCTCTCTACAACTACCTGAAAGGAGGTTGTAGCAAGGTGGATGTCGGTCTCTCTTCCTAAGTAACAAGCGATAAGAGGAGAGGAAACAGCCTCAAGTTGCACCAGGGGAGGCTTAGATTGGATATTAGGAAAAATTTCTTCACCCAAAGGGTTATCAAGCACTGGAACAGGCTGCCCAGGGAAGTGGTTGAGTCACCATCCCTGGAGGCATTTAAAAGGCGTGTAGATGTGACGCTTAGGGACATGGTTTAGTGGTGGACTTTGCAGTGTTAGGTTTGCGGTTGGAGTTGATGATTTTAAAGGTCTTTTCCAACCTAAATGATTCTATGATTCTAACTGATTATCATTCTCCCACCAAGTTTATGATATGTCAAATCTTTGTTTAAAGCCTGTTCTCCTATTTTTTTAGACTTCTAGAATGGTAAAGCAGTACCAGCCCTTAGTCCAATTGCCACTTTTCTGGGTTCTGATTAAATAGGAGCTAATTTGATCACCCTGCCCTCACTATTAGCTGTTTTAAGTTTTTTCAGCTTCTAATATATTCTATTTTTGAGGATACAGCATCTCTATGATTTCAGCTGAAAGGACATATTATCCAGAAAGCTATGATCTTCTAAAGCTTTTAGCATTTTTTTAGTCTTTATTTTAAAAACTCCCCTATAATCCTTCTAATTTTAAATGCCATTTTTCTGTTTCCATTTTGTTTTTAATAAAGTCATTATTGCTTCCAAAATCCCAGTTATTCAGTTGATATGTGCAGAATGACAGTGTGGCTTACCAAAGGTGAGCCCATACGCTAACGTGGTTCCCAATTAGAAAATAAACAGCAACTAACTTAGAAACACAGCTGCAGAGGACTAGCCATGTAGTCTCTGCTTTCCCTCATTCAAAGAATCATATGCTGCCAAAAGGAGGCTGGGGAGAAGAAACATTCAAAATGGTGGAGAGACAAAAAAAAAAAAAAAAACAAAAACCAAATAGGCAATATTTACCTGTAAACTTCATACAGATTCCTTGTAGCTTTTATACAGTCAAAACCTTCAAATAGACTTTTCTCCTTAAATAGCTCATGTTTTTTTTGGCAGGGCAAGAGTGTTTCATCTGAAGTGCTGGGAGAAACGTGAGCTGTACTATTACAGCTTTATGGTCCTCTTGCCTTACAGAAACCCAACCAAAAAAATAAATGTGTCTAAATCACTCCTGAATTTCAGTAAAGTTTGATTCTATTTTGCTTCTTACAGCGTGCAAGAAATGTGTTTGTCTGGACTGTTTTTTCTATTTCAGATACCCACCTTTGAACAGAATATTTCAGATCTACATGAATTCCTACACTCTCTTCATAATTTGTACAGACTTTTCTCATGGTATTAGGTAGCAAATGCAAAAGCATCAGAGAGAAGATCTTATTAGGAGCTAAACTTTAATCCTTTGTAAACAGTTAACTGCAGAGCTGTGTGCATTATTTTGACAGATACATGCACTATGCCTCAAAGCCACTGTTACTTGAAAAATAGCAACATAAATCCATCTATCTGCATACTTCCCATCTTATTTACAGCTTAATACAATACCCAAATGCATTCTGTGAAGTAGGTCCATGCTGTAGCTAAGGTTTATTACTACAGACATACCGCACAGACATATCCTAGCTATCTTTCAGCTAAGGAAGCTTCAGCAGAAAATGTGTGTGCAGGGGTTCAAGAAAACAGAGAATCTGAGGATGTATTTTGGCAGTAGGATGGCATTGATGCAGCTAGACTGCCAGATGGACTCTGCAGTTAAAGGTAGACTGGATAGGTCATATCTTAGTGTCAGTGCAGATGAACACTAAGAAATGAAAAAATATGAGGAGAAAACAAGATTAACTAATGTGGTGCCTCTTAATCTTTTTTTTCTCCTGTTAGAGATGCAGTGAATTTCAGAAACACCTAAGGACTGGCTTGCAGCCCGCTAATGATGTCTGCCAACAAGCAATGACAAGAATTACTTGTGTGGACCACCAACAGCTTATGGACCAGTAGCTAAATAACAGTGCGCTAATGGCTTACTTGCTGAATCAGGAATTAGTCCAAGGTCTGGAGCTTCATCTTTAGCCAATGCTTTCCATTCTTCATGCTTATATCTCCTTCAAAGCTGTTAAAGGCAGCTTTTCCAGCTCTTTTATTTCCTCTTACTTTTTCCGCTTGCAATGAAAGGACCAGTTCTTTCAGTGTGGGCAGCAGATTTCTGTGTCCTTAAAGTGACTCATTGCATCAGAAACTTCCTCAGTAATGCCACAAGATGCCAAAAAGAAATCATTCTCAAAGGCAAACACAACATATCACTAAATGGAGGAAAGGAGAGGCTGTGAAGGGACATCATCTGAAATACATTAAAGCATGTGCGCACATGCATCATATCGACGAGTGTTAAGGGGAGAAAGAGGGGCTTCCTCAGCTGTCGTGTACCAGCCATTCCGATGATCCAGTGTTTGGACCTTTCATTTAAACATTTAGTATATTAACTATTCAGTCCTTTTGTTGTTTTTGTGTTGGCAAACCCTAGTAATGTTGCAGCTAAAAAAGTTGCATCATATGAAGACAGCTGAGGGCAAGCTAGAACAAAGCTGGAAGTATTGGGAAGCTCGAAGGAAATAATAAAATGGAATATTTCTTTTTTGATATTCACTTGGGGCCAAATGGAATGATATTTTACACACATAAATTCTTTGTTGAGTCAGTACCTTAATAAAACTAAACCATCTGATACTTGTATTTCTTCCCAAGCTTGGTATATACCATACTGTCACTTGAAATGTTAACATCAAGGACTTTAAAGGTGGATTGATGGTCAAGGCAGGGACCTCTCTAAAGATTAGTGACCTTTCCTCCAAATCCTCCCTTTCCCAAAATGACCTAGAGCACTCGTAAGAGCAGAACTCTGCTTTGTGCAAGAAAATTTTGTGAATCGCATTTAAAGCAAGTCCTACACCATTTGGAGTAGCTATATAGCCAGTACTATATGGCCAGTGCCAAGACTAAAATCCATGGGTGGGAAAGTGTGCTGGTCAACAGCAAAATTCCTCAAAAGTCAGCTGAAACGCTATGAAGTAGACTTGTGACAGAAGCTAGCTGCTCTGATTTTGCAAGATTTTTTCCAAATATGAATATTTATCCCTAAAGGTTCCATTCTAAGCCCATAAGGTCTCTTAGCTCATAAGCCATGGCTTTCCTTTTGGCAGGAGGGAGAAGAAAGGAGAAAAGAAATGCATTAAATACATTATAGCAACTTTAAAAAATGTATTTATGAGCTATCATTAATAATTATTATTCTGAGTGTTGGGAGTAAACACTCTTTTAAATGCCACTAAACCCACCATTGCAGGATATAATTCTGGTCTGACTTACGCCATTCAACTCCCATTTAACAAAACGAAGTTACTCTTATTTACACCAGAGGGAGAGTGCAACTGCCCCTTTATTCTTTAAAAAATCCTCCCTACAGGGACTGTTTCTTTTCTGATATTTCCATAATAAACCAAATTGGTATGTCCATTTGCGTACATATCATGGGTGATCTGTTTATCCAGAAATGAAAGAACATTTCCTTCCAGTTTCTGTTTTCCTTGTGATTGATATTAATTAGGTTTTCTGCAAAGCACGGCTTATCTTGAACTGAACCCAAAGCAGATGAATATGTTGCTGTGCAGTAAGATTTTCTTTTCTTGAAATGAAGAATGGGATGAAGATGCTTATCTGAGATCAAACAGGCTTCAGGTAGAGTTTACATCAGCAGCACTTTGAAATTCATTGTTAGAGTATAGTTGGCATCAATAAGGAATGAGAATGGTACCCTGTATCGTGACTGCATTTATTAACTTATTTCCAGCAGCTAAAAAGGGAGAGCTGCCGCGTACCTCCAGTCGCAGTCTTTTCTTCCTGAGATGAAAGAGGCAAGTATAGTTTATAATGAAAATTAATGGAATCCCTGAGAACAGCTGAAAAAAACACTGTTAAAAATAAAAGCTTGTGAATTTCCTCTGAGGTCTAATGTTAGTACACAGAGTTGAACCAAAGTTTGCAGTGCCAGGGCTGATAGCTTTTTCTGCTACCTGCTATGCCTTCCGTCTGTATGTCATGGTGAAGTGCTACATGGGGATGCCCTGACCAGCTGGAGCTCGGGAGGTAACCCCGATTGCACCAGCTCAGGTACCGAAAGCAGTGCAGCCATGCCTGTGCATCCCGCTGCCAAGATACCGTGACCTGTTTCTCAAAGTGGAGCACCACACTGATAGTCTTCCAGTACTTGATACATCCTGTTTATACCTAACAATATAGGAGAGACTTATTCTGATCCTTAACGTTTTAGGAAGGCTCTAGGTACGGTAGCTAAATCTCTCTTTTCCACAGTACTAGCCAACATCTTCTGCTGGTGTATTGTGAAATAGATCCAGTGACTTAATTTAATTCTCTTACACCACACTGATGTAGGCTTTTTTTTCCCTTCAGCTTCCCTGCAATCCCCTGCTTAGCGGTTCTGCAGCTCCCTTCACCCCTCGCTGAGCTCGCTCTGCTGCTCACACAACCTGTCCAGCTATCGCCCTCTCCTTCCTGTGCTACAGTGCAAGCCTTGATATTCTCAAATCACCTCTCTGCTAGATCTTCACCACTCATACCATTGGCAAAATAGTTTACACTACTTTGTTTTATAGCATTGCAGCTTATCCCAGCAGCAACATGTTTAAATCCCAGGACAGTTAAACCCTTCAATACTGTGGTCATGTATGACATGTAACTAGATAGATGTATTACCCAGCAAGCGTTTCTCCTGCTCCAGAATTCAGAGAGGAAAGCTTTTGCCAGCTTCCAGCATCATTGCTTTTCTCCTTCATCATCTTTTTTCCCCTTGTCTTTTTAGCGGTGTCCATTTGTTCCCTGTACCAGTATTTTCACCGTCACTCTGCCGGTTATGGTAGTTACTGGCTTCTTAATAAAAGAGAATAGCTGCAAATTAGGGCTGCCATCTGGCTTTTATTATAAGAGAATGAGGTTTTTCCTATGCCTTGTTTTTCTTGTACTAAAGAAATGTTGAAATAAAGAAACAATATGGTTTGGGTTTTTTTGTCACAGAGTCCCAGAAAGGGCCACCCCACTTTACAGCTGAAAGAAGTGATTTAGTCTCCATGCTAAATCAGTCTTCACCTTCTCCTAAGCAGAGACAGCCAATTGTGTCTAATTGTGTGTGGTCGTTCAACACTGTGGACTACTGTTCATTGGAGATTGAGCTGCTTATTTTAGTTAGGACCATAAATTGAACTCAAACCAAGGTCCCAAAGAATAAAGCATGGTGTTTTATACATTAAGTCATTCCTCCTTTCTTACTTGGCCTGTGAAATGAATAAGGGAAAGATTATTTTCTGGGTAAATTGGTAGTAAAACCCTGATGCAGACAGTTCCACGATTTGATTGCAGCCTGACTTCCACTTATTGAATATCACATCAAGCAGTGGTTCAAGGGTTTCATATGACAGCTTTAAAATCTGCAAAGTTTTCAAAGGTACTTACTACATAGTGATCAGGTCACAGATCTAAATGTCAGTACTGTACGCCTGATTTGCACATTTCAAAACGATTTAGTAATTTTTTCATTTTATCTGCATGCATGAAGTGATTTGGAATACAGAAACAATTTGGAATCATATTTGGTTTGTAACAGTTCAATTAACTTAAGTGCTGAAACATGCTTCTTTCTTAGCAACTAGTTTAATTGGTTACTATTGCAAGAAACAGGTTTTGAAAGAATGCCTAAAAGGCCAGGGGCAAACTAAAGCCCACTCTAGAGAATCCATGCTCCTGCATAGGCATGTGTGAAAAAGAAATAGCAAACAGTCTTTGGGGTCACAGTGTAGTGTATGATTGCCAGTGGGAAAAGGACACATAGCCTGAGCAAGAAATGGACTGCGCAGCAACTGCTTTTTTCTGACATAGTTACTAGTATAACCTCCAGTTCCCTTTGGCTAATTTTATTACTGTTCAATAAGCAAGAATGGCAGAGCGCAACAAGGTTAGAAAATCTTAATGGTTCGTTACATAATACATGTATTTAAACCTTGATCTGAGAGGTAAGTACAAAGATAAGGTAAAACAATATAGGAGTGTGATTTATAGGATGCTAACCTGTGCCAGTGGTAGGAAGTGTTTGTCTAATTAATTTAAGGAAACATCTGCTTTTCTTTTGAAAGCCTGACTTTTATTTTGCTAGAGTCAGAAATTATTTTTTTAAAGGATTTGCACTTCGAAGCTTTTTTGCTTAGGTTTAAAAATAAAAAGGACATGTCTCTTCAGAGATAGTAAATCATCACGTACATTAATTCTGTTCTGTCACAGATGAATAAGGAAAAAATTTGCATGGATTTTTGCACCTCTATATGACTGCAAAGGAGTGCCTGGGATTTTGGTGAGATTTTTAAGTTTTATTTAGCTTTCTCTCACAAATCTGCATCACAGCCCAGTGCAAGGAGAAAACTAAAGCCTATGGTGGATTCTGGGCTGAAGAGAGGACTTGGCACTGCATTTATATATTTCGAACTCTTTCAGCCACAAGATTTTTTGCTGCAGTAATTCAGCTGCAGTTTGCTCAGAGCACTGACTCTGTGCCTACATTGCTGAATGCTGAACGTACAAGGAAGAAGCGCTATCATTCTTCTCTGAGACAATGGGAAGCAAATTTGAGGAGAAAGAGTAACGCCTTCACTGGGTCTCTGCTTATCGAAACTAAAGTTCCTTCGCTTCTTTAAGAATGGGCAAGCTGTTGAGTGCAATTTATTCAGCATATAGAGGACTCATGAATACATTTATGAAATAAGTGAGCGTGTGTTCTTCACTTCAGGTAACAACAAACACACCTACTGCTAGGGGCTCAGGTGTAGTACACCCCAAGAGCAGGTCTCATTGCATCTGATTTCATCCATCCAAATTTTAGGTCTCTAAATAAGCCTCTGTGTTTTCTACACAGTTAATGAAGAGAAATCAGCACCTCAAGTGGCAACCATTCCCTCCTAACCTCCGTACAAGCTGCATGGGCTACTAGGGTCAGGAAATGGCACAAGTCCACTGACTGGGGGCAAGTCTAGATACCCAAATAGACTAGTTCTTGTATCATAGAATCATAGAACACAAGGTTGGAAGGGACCTCAAGGATCATCTGGTCCAACCTTTCTAGGCAAGAGCACAGTCTAGACGAGATGGCCCAGCACCCTCTCCAGCTGAGTCTTAAAAGTATCCAGCATAGCAAAGTCGACCGCTTCCCTGGGGACATTATTCCAATGGTTGACTGTTCTCGTTGTGAAAAATTTCCCTCTCGTGCCCAGTCGGAATCTCCCTAAGAGTAACTTATACCCATTACCCCTTGTCCTCTCCATGCGACTTCTTTTAAAAAGGGAGTCTCCATCTTCTTGGTCAGTTCCCTTCAAGTACTGATACATGGTGATGAGATCACCTCTAAGCCTCCTGCTCTCAAGGCTGAACAAACCCAGTTCCCTCAGCCTATCCTCATATGGCAGGCTTCCCAGACCCTTGATCATCTTGGTGGGCCTTCTCTGGACCCCCTCCAGCCTGTCCACATCTTTTTTGAATCGCGGGGACCCAGAACTGCACACAGCACTCCACGTGTGGCCTGACAAGCACTGAGTAGAGTGGGACAATGACTTCTCTATCTCTGCTGGTGATGCCCTTTTTGATGCAACCCAGCATCCTATTGGCCTTCCTGGCCGCAGCAGCACACTGTTCACTCATGTTAAGCTTCCTGTCCACCAGGACCCGCAGGTCCCTTTCCACAGAGCTGCTCTCCAGCCAGGTGGATCCCAGTCTGTGCTGCACTCCTGGATGATGTTTTCCCAGGTGCAAGACCTTACACTTGTCCTTGTTAAACTTCATGAGGTTCCTGTTAGCCCACTCTTCCAGCCTATTGAGATCTTTCTGCAGGGTGGCTCTCCCTTCCAGAGTGTCTACTTCCCCACTCAGTTTGGTATCGTCGGCGAACTTCATCAGGCTACACTTGATCCCATTATCCAGATCACTTATGAAGATATTGAATAACGTTGGGCCCAATATTGATCCCTGGGGGACCCCACTTGTGACGGGTTGCCAGTTTGAAAAGGAGCCATTTACCACCACCCTCTGGGTGCGGCCTGTCAGTCAATTTCCCACCCACCGCACAGACCACTTGTCTAGGCCATAACGCAACAATTTCTCCAGGAGGAGGCCGTGGGGAACCATATCGAAAGCCTTGGAGAAGTCCAGGTAGACAACGTCCACCGCTTGCCTCATGTCAACCAAGCAGTTCACTTTGTCATAGAACGCCACCAGATTTGTCAGGCACAATCTGCCCTTAGTGAAGCCGTGTTGGCTTTTCCCAATCACGTGCTTCATTTGATTTGTAATGGCCCCTAAGAGGATCCGTTTCATAACTTTCCTGGGGACTGAAGTAAGACTGATGGGCTTATAATTTCCCAGATCGTCCCTTGAGCCCTTCTTGTAGATAGGGGTAACATTCACCTTCCTCCAGTCCTCTGGGACATACCCCAATCTCCACGGCTTCTCGAAGACTATGGAGAGTGGCCTCACAATGACATCAGCCAGCTCTTTCAACACCCTCTTGTGGATGGCGTCAGGGCCCATTGATTTGTAGGGGTCAAGCTCCTGTAATAATTCACATACTAACTCCTCCTTCACTGACGGTGGGTCTATGTTTGGATCAACCTGGATTTTTGTTCCCAATGCCTGGGACCCAACAGTGTTGGTAAAGACAGAGGTGAAGAAGGTGTTGAGAACCTCTGCCTTTTCAGCATTGTTGGTGACTGATTCACCTCTATTGTTTAACAGTGGACCTATGTTTTCCTTCTGTTTCCGCTTGCAATTTACATACCAGAAGAACCCTTTCTTGTGATTTTTGACATCCCTGGCCAGTTCCAGTTCAAGCTGAGCTTTTGCTTTTCTGACTGCTTTTTCTAACTTTGTACAGCTAAGGCCAGGTGAAAAACAGCCAGTGTACAGGCTATACACTCTGGAAGCGTATAGCCATTCAGTCCTTCAAATAAGAAAATTTATTTTGATAAAAAAGGAACCAATATTGTTACCATAATCGAAAATTCTGTATACCCTAGGCTTTCAGATAGTATGTTAATAGATGACAATGATGTAATGTTGTAAAGATGTAATATATAATAATAAATGATGCAGGGTAAATTCAGATTTCTAGAAAATAAGCTTGGAAAATCAGGATTATATTGTATATATCCTTAATTCACTGCCAAGACCAATAAATTTGATATATGGGAATTACAGTTGCTTAATTCAAGAAATTGAATTAAGCAACTTCATTGTGAATAGGTATTAGCTGTAGGTTGCATTTTGATGAACTTAACTGAAATAGCAGTAACATAATTTTAAATATTGCTTTAAAGATTATTTCACTTTTCTTTCATTAAAGAAAAATGTTTCATTGAGATAATAGCTGATTTTCAATTTGCCTCCTCCAGATTTCCAGTTTTACCACACCAAGCACTCAAAAACAATGGAGGAAAAAAGCTGGGTTTTTAAATGAATGTTTCCGGTTTTTTCGCTGGGAAGAGGAAGATTCAAGAAATCAGTTGATTGACTGCCTTTAGGCATCTGTTTTGACCATGAGACTGAGAGAAGCAGGGCTTGTGGTAACTGGAGCTGCGGGGCTGGGGAGGAGCAGAGCCCTACGGGTCCATCGGCGATGGCGGGGGCTTCTCCTGGGGAGACCTTTGCATAACTGTCAACACAGATATACCCAAATGCACAAGTTCACAGTGGAAATTTTTATCCGTCGGTGGTATCAGTTCAGCTCCTGGCTTGAGGCACAAAACGAATCCAGGAGCCTGATCCAGGAGCAGTGACCTAAGTTGAACCAGACGATTGTGAAATCTGCCCATTCTTCAGGAGAAATAACCCCACCTGCTCCTGTGGTTAATGGGTTAAAGGATTAATAACCCCTGCTGCGGGACTGTGTTACAAGACAGGTCAAAAGAGGAGCATTAGATGAGAGCAGCAAAGTGCCTGTAGCCAGATCTAGGCCAATACCAGGGTGAATAAGAAGCTCTCATGACCCCAAAGATGGAGATGGTTGTCACATGGGAAACAGTAGAACCGAGGAGAAAGTGAGGGAGAAACGAGCAGAGGGAGCACTGCAGGGTTTTTCAACCTGTGGTCCAGGAACCCCTCAGGTTACTTTCAACAGATCTGTGAAGGACAATTAAGGACAGTAAGTATACGTGTATACTGGGTTGAGTTGAATGACAGAGGTGTCCACACTTCCACGGGAAAATGCTTAGGGACCGAAAGTTGGCAAAAGCTGAAAAAGCTGGTTTTAGCGAATTGTGTTTCCAGCAGCCTGTTTCCCCCGTAACTAAACCCAAGTTTCGATGTGCTCCTTGGCCTAATATTTGGCCTTTGTTTGCTTATGTAAATCAGGATGTTTAGTGCAAATTAGCATTATTGAAAAACAATTGCCATCCAAATTAATATTCTGCCTTTCATTTTACACCAAACCTGCTGGGCTTTTTTAGATAAACCCTGAATCAAGTTAGCTGTAGTGTTTACGACGAAATGGATTCATTTTTTGGCAAAGTAGCCCTGTTTCTCCAATAGCATCATGCCAGTAGCAATTCATGTCTATCAGACCATCCTTGAGGGTCAGCTGGGGTTGTTCCTGTGAAAGATATGCAGCTCCTTCCAGAATTTGTTCTCCCTATTCAAGCTGGGAATATTTTCAGTGTACAGATATATACATACATATGCACACATATGCAATGTGTTTATATATACATATGCCTATATATACACACCACTAGTATATACCACTAGACATCAGTAGTTTTATTTTTAATCACTTTGTTAATTGTCTCCATTTGTATATCTGTATTTTATCTACATATTGTCAGAAGGGAGCACCGCATAATAAGAAGTACAAAGAGAGGGAAAGTGAAACAACGTATGACTGCAAAAGGATGCCAAAAATTAATCCACAAGAGGTTTTTAATTTCAGATATCCAGCCGAATGGGCTGGCTGGAGGCTCTGCTCTGCCCCATTACATGATTACTATGAAGTTCAACAAGGAGGCAGGAAAACCCCTTTGTTACATACGCCCTAGGAAAATAGGTCAAAGAACATATAAATTATGTCTTTTCAAAGTAATATGATGAAAATGATGATATTATAACTCTGAAGACTTCTGATGAACATTTGATCCTCAAAGAGCACTTAATTCACAAAGGAACATCTCTCTAGCAAAGTAACCCAAAGCCTGGAGAAACAATACGAGCATTTGCAAAGACTTCGTAGTATCACTAGAGAGGTCTAAATATGAAGACTGTAAAGCATGAACATCTTTGGAACAAACTTGTCTTTGGGATCTCAGATAAAGCACTTTCCCAGAGCCTGGTTTTCCAGTGATTTCATAAAGGAGATGATTTCATCAAAAGCTAAAGGAAAGCTAGTGCAATGCTGAAGTGATAAAAACACCAGGAAGAGATTGTAAAGCCATTGAAGGGTGCAGCAGGGGTATCTTCAAATTTTTAAATACTTTTTCCCTTAATAATAGACATTCAGTAGAACTGAGCAATTACTTCCCTTTACAGATCTGAATAGAAAGATTTCTTAAGTGGGAGTAGATAGATCTTATTAAATAAATAGGCTGGTGCCACATGTTGTAAATACAAAGTCAGATATAATCAAAAGAAATGACATTTGCTACTTACCCCTGAAGAGCCATGGTAGTAACACTCAAAATAGAGTGGGATTTTCGAATGAGCTGAGCCTGTATGCAACACAGTACAAAACTCAGACTTTAGAGTAGCTGTTGGTGTGGGTGTCCTGGGCACTCTGCAGAAGCCAACGTGCTCTCATCTTTTTCTGCAAAGCTGTAGCAATTTGAGGTGATCTGGGAAGGCTGTGCTGAGAAGCCGCCCGGTGTTGTTGTATCTAACTAACTATTTCAGTTTAGAGATGTTATTGAAAAGTACCAAAGTGTGCTGTAATAAATAAACAAACAAATAAATACATTCTTAAATATAGGAGCTGGAACAAATCCTTACAGTCTCATCACTGTGAACTGAATGTGTTGAAGGAGACTGTTTCCTGGTTTATGACCAGGGACTGGAAATAACATTTAAAATACTGCAGCCAGCTATGAATTTAATCATAGAATGAACATATGGAAATGGGGAAAAAAATCGAACCCCTGTTCGGTTGCTAGATATGGCCCTGTATAAATGGAGGAAGGGGTTCGTAGCAGTTTATCAGCTAAAAGTATCTATTACCACTTCACATATCTTGGACTGGCTGACACACCATCCCGGATTTAAGGAAATGACAATTTCCTTCAAGTGGAAGTGGTCCCTGATTGTAGCTGCACGGTGCCAAGCCTGGGACTCTTTGGATCCCCAGGAATCCCCCACTCCCAGGAAGGACCCAAGGTGTGTGGAAGTGCTTTGGACCCGTACAGTCCTGGGGACACAGGGTACCTGCAGAGCAATTTCAATAGATGCTGGTTCAGTGTGAGTGAAAACCAGGTACTGCTGCTTTCCCTCTTTTAACTCTTTGTGGGCTTACTGGATTAAACTCAGAGGGTCTGAGTCCGCCGATTACCAACAGCTTCTAGAGCACACAAATCTGTTTCTAAATAACAGCTTAAGGAACAATTATTTCTTTTCTAGGCAGCCCTGAATTCAGTTACTATGACTGCAAAAATATAGAAAACAGCTTTGAGACGAATGTTTAGAAACGCTCAAATTACCACGAGTTAAGCAGGTACTGCGTATCTCCTGACCAGTTCACAAACAACATCGTGAATGCCGGTGAGCTGTCATGACCACAGAGCAGAAGGCATTCTCTTTGACTCCATCCTGACCCAGGCAGGAAGGCTCTTTGCGGTAATGTCAGCCAAGGTGCAAGTGGAATCAGAGCTTCTTGCTGGCCTGCAAGAAGTAATTCTTCCACAACCTAAGGATGTAGCTATCGCCTACAGCCTTGTTTGGAGAGAAAACTGTTATTGGAGTTTATGTTTTATTGTAAACCAGCTGAGTTTCTCAGTGACAAATCCCCGATGAGGAGCCTACATGCACATACGTATTTTATATATTGGGGTATTGATATGTGTATATGCATATATACACACATATAAACAAGCTTATTTGGTATATATGCAGGTGTGAGCATATGCTGGCTGAAAAACAGGCATGCCAGCAGGTTACTGAAGATTAAACATACCTTAAAAGGTTAAATGTTAAATGAGTCTTACAGCCCTGGCAAAGGAACCAAAGATGCATATGACTTTCGATTTGACCAAAGGAATAGTTTCCTTGGCATTACGTGAACATGTGCGAGCAAAATGGAGCAATGAAAATATTGTGTAATGTTTCTCTCTGCACACAAGAAATAAATAGTTCCAAGGGCCAGATACTGCCCTTGGCAGTATAAAGTAATAAAGGCAGACATAACCGGGAGAAAGAGAAAACATTTCCTATTCATCCAAGAAGACCCACTCTAACAGGACTTGACAATCCACTTTCCCAGAGTCAGAGGTACTTGAATTGACAATATTAGTTCTGTAGCAAAGGACATAAACCCTGGAGCTGACCATACTCCCGCTTTACTATATTCTCTTTATCATCAAAAGACTCATTCTTCCAGAGATTCACCACTAACCAGCGTAATAAGGGATGGATTTCCATGCTCTCTATTACTCAGATCTTCAGATGATTGCCCTGTCCAGTTAAACCCGATTTTCTTTTTCTCTATCTTCAGCATTTTGGAGTGCTGAACATCTTCATTTCATGTCTTGTAGAACTGTCCCATGCACATTGTGGCACAGAAAAAAACAACCCTAAATCTAAATAAGAATAATAAAATCCCGTAATTAACATTTCCATTAGAGACTGAGAATAGCATCTGTGTGTTAGATGCAATAAACACAAATAAGTCAGAATAATCTCCAGTCTCGTATTAAGATGCGAATCATCTATTTATTACTTTGAGTATAAATGTTCCATTGCTATTTGCACAATGATTAAGAGTAGTTTTCAGAAAATAAATCTGTTTCTTAATAGTGCAAAGAATGAGAAGGATGGAGAATAAATGGGAGTTTAAGGGGATGCTAAAGTTCTCCCATGAGCTTGGATGAGATTTATGTGCAATGTGAATAAAAAATGTATATGACAGCACAGGACTCACTTTGTTGTTGGTTCCTATTCCATTTGTCTAGCCTAACTGTATTCTTTGCCTTCCAGACATATAGTGAGTCTGGCATTGTTGAGCAAGCAAGGGAATAAACTGCCAATCAGCAGCTATTCATGGCAGCTTAACCTCATCCGATCTCATCAGACCCAACATTGTAGAGCAAGACCAGTGCCATGAGATTCGGCGTAAAGGCATAAATAGCTACCTTCAGAGCTTCCTCTGCTAGGAAGAGGCATCCTAGGAGGCTCACTACGGAGCAGTCTTATTACTGCTATGCCTTTTCCATTGTTAAATGAATACGTAGGTTCTTCAATTATATATTAGCTTTCATACAATGTCAACAGCTTCTTAGTAACAGCACAAGCAAGAGCTGGGGGGATTGTGATATATGTCTGATAAGCCTCTCCATGCAGCTTCAGAGCTATGAGGCTTCATGCTGGATGCTTCATAACCATTCCCTGTCCACTCTCATTAAAGTTTCCACAAAAATCTCACTACCGTTGCCCAGCTGTAAATATGCAAAGGTCCGAATTGGAAACTACTGACACCTTATTAGTTAGATGGACAACATCTGGGTGGCTAGGGAATAATACCAATACTATTGAGCCATCAAAGTGGAGGATTCCATTGGGGTCTTTTTCCCCTCGTTTACTGAGGGGATGAGACTCAGGTGCTTCTGCCTCCTGCCCATGTTGTTTCCACCATGTTCCCATTGCCCGCATGCTCCTCCTGCCTGCATTGTTTCCTCCTGGCTCCCATTCCCCGGTAACTTCTGACCATGTTGGTCCATTTCAGCAAAATTTGGTAGCGGGGTAGAAGCCTTCAGCATACTGTGGTCTAGCACACCACGTTTTATTTCATGAAACCAGGGGGAGAGGCGGAGGCAGAGGCACTCTCTGCTATCGCTGCTGCAGAGGGAAAAACTGCAGAGCCGCCTCGGCAAGATTATTACAAATCAGAGAATCCGCACGGGAGAGTGCTGCAGTAAATCAGCCCGCACATGATCTACCGCTCAAGGAACTATTTGTGGAAGAAAAATTGTATTTGTTAGCTGAAGAATTATGCCAGCTGTTGGCTCGGTGTACGACAGCCGTTATATGAACTGCGTCCCCCCACGGTGCTATGGCCACCCTCCCTCTGGGGTGCCGGCATGCTCTGCCGGGCCCCTGGCACCCCACAAAGTGTCTCATGGTTGCCTTGTGCTCACTGAAAGGGCGCATAGCACTCCGTCATGGTTTGCATAACTGTCATGTATCGGAGGGCAAAGCGGTGGCTGAGGCCATGACATTGCTAGCGGGCAAGGCTGAGGGCTGTGGGAAATGTCAGGAGAAATATCTGCCATGTTGGTCGTAGCGCCGTGCCATTTGCTGGTCTTACCCCCAACAACCTTCTCTAGCTCCGTGTCAGTACATAATTGCATTAGAGACTGATGATGATCCGGTCACAAGAGGCAAGTTTATTCATTGCCACATATATGGAGTAGAAACTCATACCCCATAAGCAAAGTCCACCTCATTTACAGGAAAACAAGAAGTTTTATAGGGTACCTAATCCTCTACCACAGTCATGCTGATGTATAAACAATACCATAACATTTTGCCCTTCTTGAGACAACAGTGGACAAAATGAGCAGTTTGACTAAAAGATGCGAAGGATTTCCTGAACCCTGAGACAAGCAACAGTAGCGTAGGAGTGTCCAAAGTGTGGTTCTCAAACCACACATGTCCTCACCCGTTCAAATGTGGCTCCTGCATCCAAACCATCCTACCTGACCAGATCAGGACAGTGCTTTTGGGGAGCTGCTGGGCAATCCAGGTCTTTGCACAAGGAAAGAAGACGTCACGGGCTGCTGCAGCCAGCTTTGCCATGTTGCTGTGGGACAGAGGTGCATGTCCAGCCCTTCCCATCCTCTCCAGAGCAAGAGAAGGCCCATTGCCCACCAAGCCCCGTGACACATCTCTAGCAACTCAAACTTCTGCAGCTTGGTTGACGAGCTTGACCAACAGGGCCTTAGTGGCACACAAGCAACTTCAAAGTAGCACATGGATCCTGCCTCGACAGTCAAATGCCTCCTGCTGAGACCAGGCAGGACTAGACGTCATTGCTCTGCCATCGGTGCTGCCAGCGGTGGTCCCAGCAACCCTGGGACAGCGCTGGCCAAGCACTTCTTGTTTTCCGGAGAGCAGGAGCCGAGAACAACTAGATCTTTTTCCCCCTAGGGTTCAGAAAAGCTGTGGCTCTAGGTTTAGAATGCTACTTCTGAACGCCCTTCTTCCTTGACCACACAACAAAGTACAAGACACTGCAAAACCTGGATTCCCGGCTCACCCTTCCTAGGTCAGACAGGTATGAGCACACGCAGGTAGGCTCACCCCATACTGCAAGTGAACTCTTCACCTTGCAGTGAGGAACTGCATCCCAGCTTCCCACCAAGAGTTTGGACAGGCATCAGCAAAGCGTCCCACTCACAGAGCTGTCACGCTATGGGAGCCGAGTCCCTCCCAGAGTTTGCCAGCAGGCTGTCACGGGGCAATTCTGCGAAGCTGCGGCTGGAGGTTCTTGAAGAAGCCATCACGCTGTTTTCACCCAAAATGTCAGCATTGCAGAAGGAGCAATGGCAGCACTGCAGCAATGCAGTGAAGTTTTCGTACCCTCTGGCAAACAGGATACGTAAATAAATGGGTTTCTATCTAAATTCCATTGTGTGCAGATTTGTACCAACGAATTGTTGTGATGTGCATCATTATGTCTCATTATGTGATTGCAAGTAACCTTTTGTGTAGCAGACACAATCCACGTAACACGCTGTGTGACCAGTTTACAAAACCAGGCTCCTTCAGAAGGGCGAGTAATTAATCATTATTCAGCAACAGCACTCACCACTCCACTACTTGCTGGCGGGAGTGTATAACCGAGGGCATGCCTAGCTACAACAATACATTATTCATGCAGTAGAAAACTACAGTTCGCTGTGGTATTGTTCCAATAAATGGTTAAAAAAAGAAAGCACTCCATTAGTTTTCAAGTGTGTGGCTGATTTTTTTTTATAAAATTACTGCCAACACATTGCATGAATAAGCATAGGCCCGAGTTGCAAATACAGTAGGAAATAATTAGTATAAGACACCAATGTGCGTTTTTCATAATGCCAAAGTCAATAATCCGAGAAGATCTCTCGAATGCCTTGCCTTGAAGGTATAGCGCAGTAACTTTATGGCTGTAATAATTTTATTACTTTATCAAGCACTAATTTAATAGAGAATGGAATGCACATTGTCAAAAATAAATTGTAGCAAATATTTTATTCGATTAAAAGTCCTAACAGTAGTTTACATATTGTGCTCTTTAGGACATGGTTTTCTTCATACTTAGCTTTGGCGTTCATTTACACTACATCTGGCTGACAATCTGTCATGACGCAAAAAAGGCACATGAGATTATTTACATTTGATCACTGTCCACTATTTACACAAGCCGGGGTTAATGCAAAAGGCTGACGAGGGTTGGAGTTTAGTCGCTGATTTTGGAGCGGCTGGAATTGTACCTGTTTTCTGTTCAGATGCCTTTGTCACAGAGCAGCTCAGCTCCTCCCTACTAGGAAATACCATAAGAAAATAGTCAGTATGCAAGCGCAAACCCTTCTATCATCTTGTACTTCACCATGCATGCATTCCAAAAAGGTACCTTTCATCTCAGCTCTCACCGTTTACCACACCTGTGTGGATAACTTTTCCAGCTGAGGCCATTAGTGAATTTTAATTGTTTTCCTTTACATGGGAGTCTTTTTTTCCCCATTAATTCCATTTGAATTTGGAAGAGCTTAATTCATCAGATCCAGTCACATCATTAAGGTTATAGATTTTTTTCATAAAAGAGCATCAGAAATGCCTTTGTAAAACTATGATTTCAGAAGCATGTTTAAAGGAAGCTGCAATAATTCAAAGGGACCTCAAAAGCTAAATATGTTTTGAGGAATATGTTTCCAGCTGCAGAATAAATGTTTGTAACTTCACCAAAATTTGTCACTGAAAAAACCAACCTTTCATTTTGCTTTGGGTTCATAGACTGCTAAGATTTTGGGTTGAGGTTGTTCGTCTAAAAAAGCATCAGTCGAGGAATGAACACCGATCAAGTGCAACATTTACGATTTATATATGTATTCCATCCAGCTGCAGTTTCCATAATTGCATTGCGCAGACAGCGGCCATTCAGCAGAGCACATCCTGTAGCAAAAGATGAGCTGGCCTCCTCTTTTTTTCAGCAGAGCGGCGTAAAGAGAGCACAGCGACGGGAAGCGCAGAGGATATATTCACTTCCTCTCGCGGAGGATTTCATTTTCTTCTTTACTGAGAAGATTGGTCTCCTTTGTCCCGAAGTATTAACAAATATACCAGCTCCCAATGAAGACAGGCTGCCCTATGTCTATCAATAGAATCTATATAGAATCTTTTCCCTTAGGGATTAATTCAACTTTTGATTCAATCTTTCTGAGCTTTAAATTATGATGTTACAAACCTCCGAGGAACTACTGTACTATTTGTGACCTTCTTTATTACTTTCTGCCGTTTGATAAAGTAGAGAAAATTGATTTATAGTTTAGTTTGCTTGTGAACATGGAATATCAATGGTGAGAGCGTGATTCGCGGAAAAGCAGGGGAAGTTGGCATTGGTTAGAGTTTAATATAGCAGTTTATTAATTAATGGTGAAGGACAATAGAATAACTGCACGTTAATCTTGAATGAGATTCTGGAAGCGTAACGTGAAATAATACCGATGAACCAAGGCATCTCGCAAGAGTTGGATTTAAAGTTTTCAAAACATTTTCCGCAAGGAAGAATTTTGTCCATCGCTTCCACTCCCGCTCCCTAAACCTCCCCCTCTTCCCCTTATGTCCTGATGGGTGTTCTTGTGTTTTCTGTAAGCATTAAAGGTTAAAGGTGGTAGGCAAGGTTGAAGTTTTCCAAATGGAGCCTAAAATTAGGCGTTGGTGCCTGTATTTGGATTCTTAGGCCCCAATCCAGGAGTCTATTTTTATTCAAAGCAGCCGAGCACTTGACTTCAATGGATCTAAAAACACTCGCGCTTAAGTGCTTTGCTGAATCAGGATGGACTTAAGCACAAATGTAAATGCTGTGCTGAATTGGGGCTCTAAATATGTGGCTTGATTTTCAAAGTGCTGAGAGCCAGCAGGTCTAATTGAAGTCAATGATGGGAGCTGCAAGATGCTCAGCGTTTCTGAAAATCAGGCCGCTCATTGAGGCACCTGAATCTGATTTCAGGTGCTCAGCTTGCAGCATTCACCGTGAGGGAAAATGGTAACCCAGGAGAACAGGCAGTGGAAGGGATGATTTCTTAATAAACGAGATCCTGATTTTATGCAATAAACCTTAATAACACAAAATGAGGGGACAGGAGGCAAAAAGCAATACTTTTCTGGAAATCTAATAGAGTGCTTTTTTGCAAGCATCAAAGTGCTAAGCAAAAATATGAAATGAATAAACAAATCAAATTAAAAAGCCTAGTAACTGGAGAAATATTGGGCTAAATTCATGCCTTGTGGAACAGCAGCAACCCTGATGAAGTACATCAGGGGCGGATTTGGCCCACTATGTTTTCAGCATTAATTTGATCAGGAGCCGTGAGTCAACAACGCAAACCCTATGCAGCGAAGAACTTTGCTCTACCACCATCGCGAGCACCAAGCACAACAGTTTGGATTAGTAAATGGTAAAAATGCAAAAACTAAACATTTTTGCAAGTAAAAAAGTATCATTATAGGGTATAAAATAAACAGCAAAGTTAGGAATAGACATGAGGTGGAGGCTAGCCGTCTTGAGAAAAGCAACTTTTTCAAGTGAATTCAGTAGTCTCTACCTAAAGACCACAACCAGGCTGCCCATCAGCTGCATAGGCTGCCCTGCACTGCTCCTTGCATCGTGCCTCAGGTACCTTCTGAGGCACACATCAAGACGAGAAGACTCAGTCACAGAGTGTTGTGCTGTTAACCCCCAGAGAAGGCTGTCGACACAATAGGATAGGCCTACAGCGGTACATTGGCTACCTGTGAATGAACCCTGGGCAAACCAAAGCAAAGCAATTCCATCCCCTTTTTATGTGCATGTAAAGGAGAGGGCTGTGAACACCCTTTGCCAGCCCCTCGCCTAGCTGTTGCCTGCCCAGTGGCAATGCCAGTGTGGAAGCCCACCATGCCGCGCACCCTGTACCGTCCAGGAAGGATTCAGAAAACTCATGCTCGTCCAGCCACCTACCTGCCTGATCCTCCTAGCCAGTCTGCTGAGACAGGGAGGCTGGTGAAGGACTCTCATGATGGTGCTTTTTCCTAGTACAGGATGGAAGATACCAACCATTTTGGACACTTGGATCCAAGCACGGCCACATAGAAAAGTCCTTACATTCCCCACCCCCTCCTAACTCGAGCCAGCATCTCTTAAAACTCCACTGAGCATTTTTCAAAAGTTTTCTTACAAGGTTTATGTTGGCCATTCAACAGCCTTGGGTACTCAGGGCAGAAAGGCAGTTAGCACCCTTCTGCCACTAAATATATTAAATATATTAAAATATATTAATATAGTAATACAGTAAATATATTAAAACAGGTGGTTCTGTCCCCTGCCCAAAGTGCAGTAACGCAAGCGTGATCTGGACTACTATCTGAAATCAATTACGACCATTAGAAAGAGTAATAAAACCCAGTACGTGACCAGTTGCGGGGGGGAAACCTGTCACTTGTGATAAAAAAGAGAAACAGAAATGGATTTGAAACATTCGTTTCCCTTTATTTGCTCAGTGAGGCTGATGTGTACTGCACATTAAAAAAAAAAATCACAGGAATTTTCATACAATGAATTAAACCACAAAAGTACATGTAGAATTGGCAGGTGGAAAATAGCCCAGCTTGGGCTTAACTAATATCTCGCTTTCCCTGTTCAGCATAGTCCAACCAATAGCTTTACATGTTCACCTACTGTACAAATCTTACAGTAGCTCCATCAGGTCAGTGGTTCACATTATTGAAAATGTCTGTCACATAGGTACAAATTTAGAATCATCACATTAAATTACATGGCTATTCTAGGTCATTTATAGATCAGATCTTATACTACAGTGATTGAAGTTCTCATTACAGCCATCAAAAAGGACACATAATCATTACCTACTGTAAGCTTACATCTAAAGGGATGAGAAGAAGGTGTGGTTGGTTTTTTTTTTTCCAACTGACCCAAGTATTATACCCCAGAGGCACAAACTTTCCTCTCAGGGCTGCTCTTGGTGATGGCAGCCCAACTGCTTTTCAGAGTAGTTTAGCACAGGTGTCTTTCTTCAATTTTAGGCTCCCTCTGTTTGGATTTGGATCATTTTACGTTCTGTAGCAATGACTTTGTTACAGCTCTAGGAAAGACCATAGTTTCTAAGTACCAGTTCTGTTACCTGTATTGCAGATGTGGTACTTACCACAGCATGAAGCAACAGTACAATCTTCACCTAAAAGACACACAGAGCTATGCTGCAATTTGCCTCCGATGACAATGTGGTACGTGTGCTAATTTGAAATGTTCTTGGGGGAGAAAAAAAGAAAAGGAAACACCGAGTTTGTATTTTGATGGGTTACCTACTACAGTGTCTACGAAGGATACAAATAGCTTTATTCAGCAATCCTAGCTCTATTAATTTCACATGTAATTTGTAAATCCACAGAGGAAAGCCATCTCAAGATGAGAATGCTTGCCAGGCCAGTGAAAAAAAAAAAAAATTGACTCATGTCATTATGCCTGCTTGGTGAAAAATAAATAATCCCCCCGCCAAACCCCACACCAATTTATTCATGTCAGCAATCTAGGGCAAAAGAGAACGTATTTAAAATATAATCACAGAAATTTAAAGGCAAAATAGGTAATGCATCTGGTCCTTGAACACATAATATGATATACTAAATATTGATTTCTTAAAAATAATTTATTGCTTTTAATATTTTTCTTTACAACAGAAGATACTCAAAATCCAGAAAGGAAAATTGTAAACTTTTAGTTTGGCATTCACACAAAGTTAAAATATCTGCATTTTTAACCTACAGAGGAACAACAAGAATTATGCAGATTAAAGAATGTTACAGTTGTAACACAGAACCTCTGAAAAAGTTCTGTTCTTCTTTTTATTGCTATCTATCTACTGAGAAATAAGAAGCCAAAAAATCAAGCAAGCATCCGACAGGACAGACAGTGGAATCTCTCAGAACACAATATGCTGGTGATAAAATGAATGCAGCCATCAAAATCAACTGCACTGGCATGGGGGTGGAATCGGTTTTCTAAGATTGGGAGTGGGAAAGGAGATTAAATAGTTAGGTGTGCCGTACCTTTAAGAGGAGTCATGAATGCCAAACAGTAATAGAATACCAAATCTATACATTCGCAAGCAAATTCCAAACTTTGCTGATTCAGTCCAGAGACTCCCGAGTTCAGATGAAATTCTGATGCTCAGAATAGCAGTAGTTTACTCTTGTGGTTTTTTTCCTTCCTGAAGTTCCTATTTAATTTAGCAGAAGCAATGTCATCAGCAACAATGTCATGGGCACATCTGAGGCCATGCTAGTGCATAGTAAAAAAAGGAAAAAAAAAACAACCCACTGCTTCTGCAAAAGCTGAATTTCCAAACGAAGCACTTTTACTCCAAACTGACAACCGTCATGCATCCTAGGTATAAAATTTCCACTGGCCTTTTTATTATTTTAGTCATCCCATAATTTATAATAAATAGGATAATTGTAACTGATAAATATGTCTCTTTAGTAAACAAAGGAATGAAGGATCGGTATTTATACAGGATGCATAACTGTAAAAAATATAGATAAATACCATCATTAAACTCTGCCAATGAAAAGATTACTGGCTTCAAGAACAGTGTTTAGACACAGAATTACTGTAAAAATCATACTGTATTTAGTACCTCAGCATATTTTTATCAAATTAAAATCACAAAAATTAAAACAAAATAGCATTTTAAAAAGATTTTTGACCTCTAGTTCCAAAACTACTGTTGATACCTAAAATAAAAACATTTCTTAATGATTACCCATTTGAGAGACTTTACATAAAATTATGATATCTCCTAGAAAAATTTAGATGAGAAAATTTCATTCTGCTAACAAATTCAGTGTATAAAACTGCAAAAGAAAATCAAGCAATGAGAAAAATGTGGAAAAATACTGAAGAAGTGGTTAATACCTTTTGGGCTAGGATAATTCTTGACAAAATTCTTACATAAGCTCACCAAAGAAGGGATGAATGCGTGTAAAGCATTTTTGCACTCAGACACACGCGCACACACATGTACACATGCACACCCTCACCCACACGCTTTTCTCTCTTTTTTTTTACAATCAAATATATATAAGCGTTAAGTTCAGCTTTCTACATATGTTAGTGTACAATAATTGTTTCACCTCATATAATTACATTTGAGTATTCTCGATTAAGAAAAATTCAGCAGTTTTTTGAAAAGAAGGCTGCATTTATAGTGCATAGCTGTAACAAAAAAGAACATCGTCATACAGTATGTACATAAATAAAAATACTCCATTTAACATTCGTAAATACTCAACTACTTTAGAGAATGTAGCAAATAAACTATCTGTGCACACACCCAGATAGTTATATCCAACTCTCATTAATAATGTAACACCACGTCCGCTCATTAGAATAAATTGCTGAACAAGCTGCACATTTGACCATTAACAAGGCTTTGAAAATTTTGCTGTGGAAGATCAACGTTGTAGACATTTACATGGGTGTCAGAATTAAAAGATGAAACTTCAAAATGTTAGGGAAGCTTGAGTCTTTCATTTTCTCTTCTGCAAGGACTGAAAAAAAAAAAAAAACCCCACCAAAAAAAAACCCCCAAAGAAAAGAGAAATCTTAAAACAAAGCTAAAACAGATTGTAGGCTTCTGGGACCTGTGGTTTCTTCTGGATTGTCATACTATCACTGTGTTGTGAGAAGAAGCTTCATTTAAAAAAAAAAAAATAATGCAGTGTCTGATTCCCAGACATCAGCAGCCATAGTTCTCAATTTTTTTTTGTTTGTTTGTTTTTGTTCTTTTTTTGTTAAAATGCAATATGTACAGATTTTGCAGTTCATCGTTGTACGTGTATCTCTGTGGAACTGCTGCCATGTCTCGTGGTTTGCATCGAACTTGCAAGGAACGCCCGGCTCCCCTGCCACCGATCACCCCTGAAAGCAAAGCTGACACCCATGGACACGCCTGTGCTTACTGGACAGCCATCCTGCCTCTCCACTTGTCGAGCAGCTGTGTTCATGTAAACCATGGTTCTGAACAGAGAGTGTAAAGTAGGAGAAATTCCTAAGTATGACTTTTAAATTGTCCATTATTGAAGGACGTGATGTCCGTGAGGTATTCGCCATCCCTCCGTTTTCCTCAGGTGTGATGCATGTTACCTACGCAGGCTCCGCTGTGCCTCTTTAAGTAAACTATCAAAATCCATGGAGTCATACTTGCTTTTAGTGGAAGCAGGATCAAAATCATCTGAGTTTGAATCTGAAACCCAAAGGGTGCAAGTTTAGATAAGAGGCAAGAATCACTAGCGAGTACTTGTATTATTTTTCTCTGTACAACGGTACGAACAAGGCACTGCAAAAACAATCCACTTACAACCACAACTTTACAGGATGATAAAAGCCCAGAAATGGTCATCAGAGCAGCTTTAGGTAGGGACAGAGCTTTCTGGTAAGAAGCAGGACTTAACAAAAGCGGTACACGTCATCAGCAGTGGGGGAGAACCATAAATTGTGTGACATATAGAGCAGGTAAACTCAAAACAGTTTCTCCAAGGACTTGAGCACCGACACACTGCTGTGCATGGGTCTCAAAGTACTCCAGATAATCCTGACAGACGCTTTACCCAAAACTCCACCATCGTTTTGCAACTGTTGTTTTGCAACATGCAATATCCAAGACTTACTTCTCTTGAGAAAGGTAATAGGGGGATGGTTCTGCAGAAAGCCAGGGCAGCCTGCGGGCAGCGCACAGGGGACACTGCTGCTTCTGCCTGCCCTGCCTCGGGGTCTTGTACAAGTCACTACACCTCCCTGAACCTCTGTTTTTGCTTCCACTCCGATTTTTTGGGGGTTTGCTTGTTTAGCGTGTGAGCAATTCAGGGCAGGGCCTCTGCGCTGCCACACAAGCAATCTCAGCTGGGCTCCTCTGCTTTTTGCAACATACGTGATAAGTCATAGCAGCAATAATGGTCCAGTTCCTGTGACCTGCGATACCTGCTCCAGGTTTGCTAGTTGCTCAGACACAGACATCAGTCTGTTGCTAGTGCAGAGGAGGGATTGTACGGTTGTGGCCATACAGCTCCAGTATGGCAATTATTGACGTGGCTGCAAGCACTGAATTTCCTTTTGGAGTCATCCCTGCTTAACACTGACTCTCCCTGGTTCCTGTGTCACAGCTCCTTTATGAGAGTGCCCTTTTCTTGCCATTTCTTGTGTTGAATTAATCAGAACTCCCCATCTACCACTATAAGACACACTGTGCATTAAATGTTCATTACAAGTTCTGTTAAGACAATATCTTCTCACAGAGGAGAGGTGTTAAACTTCTGACTACTATTTTCAAGTGTTTTCTTTCTTCTGTACTCAACCCAAGGCTGATTAATTCTCTCTGTCCTTGTACTAGCTCATGAATTTCAAAGTTCATCCTGCCATTTCCTTATGTAGCTCTATCAGATACTCTGCAAAATACAGGGAATGCAGTCTGAAGTACAGAAGCTCAAGCTGTCAGCAGGACAAAGTGAAAATACTCTGCTCACAGATACTCTGGGAATCCCACTCAGTATGGAGAGACCTGTCAGGGAATACTCCCAGTGATGAATAATGTTCAAGAGGGTTCTCTTCAGACAACTTACTTTAACCCCCAGATTTTCTGAGATACAGAGATGACCCTGGCTTCCACTGCTGAAGATAAGTCAAATCAAGTCAAGACTTCAATCTGTTTTTAGTGTTTTTATCAGCCTACATTTCGACAAATGCCTTGCTACCTTCTATATTTTCAACATCAACCCTGTATCTCTTCAGCAGTCAATTGCCTTTTCTTAGCTATACATTATCTGTTTAGCCACTGAAGTGAATTATAGCATATTCATTGTGAACAATGCGTACCGTCTTTATCATTTATTCTGAAAAGACATCAATTGGTTAGAAAAAGTACATCTGTATTCACTTCCTGCATTGTATAAAGCCGAGGGCAGCACATACAAGTTTTCATTAGCACTGTGTTACAAGGTTATGAGAGATTTTAATGACTGTGGTCATTTATTCGTAAAAAACCACAGTATCTGATTAATATAGATTCAATGGCAAAATGTCCCTTGCTATGTTATTCAGAAAAGAGTATCTCCCATACCTTTAGTCTATTTATACAGGTATTAGGAAAGGTTTAACATTTAATGAATGCTTTACATTTTAAAAGGTAATTAAATATGAGGTGAGTTTATAATATATTATAATATTACAGAGGATGTTTTGGTAGTCTGCATGGTCTCTTTATGCATATACTTAACATCAGTATTCCTGATGTAAGATTTGAAACATCTCCAAACATCATTGCAAGGGGAAGCATCACACCCTGACCCAGAGCATAGGACAGAACCATACATTTTTGCCCACACAGGACTAGGACAGACCCAGATGTGTTATTGTAGCCAGTATGCACACTTGGGACTGGAGTTATCACAGCATCCTGGGGTCTGGAGACTGGTATGCATACTGCCCCACATCAGTGGGAGAGCAAACACCAAGAGATTTGCTAAGCTCTCCACAGGCTGGAACCTCTTACATCATGACTGGAAGTCCCTGCAAGAAGACACCTTCATGTTTAGATGCTTATGCATGACTTGAGAACCACCAGTTGAGATCCATGGCCTTTGCTATACTAAGGGTCAGATTTGGTCACAAGCCCTTCTAGCTTTTAAACCTGAGAAGCTATGAATTGTGTTTAAGGAGTGTCTTTGGCAAGTTCTACACATCTGCAGCACAACTCATGGCAAAGTAAGTCATAATGAATTTTGGGGTAACGCATCTACTTTGTTCTCTGTTTATTGCTCATATAAATAAATCAGTTATTAGAACCAGGGAGTTATGGCATAGCAATGAATAGTAAAGCGTGCAGGAGGTTTCTGTGGTGCTATCATTTCAATATGGAAATATATTATTGAATATTGGGCACTTATTTTTGATAATGATTGAAATGGGCTTTAAAAGAATGTTCACTGTCTGAAATATCTGAAAGAAGCCAGCTCAGAATAGAGCTCAGGTTAGTAGACTTTTAAACTTCTTGCAGCAAGTGAAAACCACTTCCTTTAACCCCCCAAACCATTTAAATAATATAAGCAGCAAACAAAAGAGAAGCAAACCCTAAATTCTCCTGAGTTACAAGGTTCCAGTTACGTAATTCACACAGAGCAAAATACCCACCTAGGTCTGCATAGTTAGACTTGCAAAATTGCTTGCGTCCACAGAAGTATAGCTCAAAGTCAGGTTCATTTGACCTGCGTAAAGTGTATCCATTTTCAAGAGCAGCAAAGGCGTCACAAGTATAGCGGTAGGTGATGAAACCATAGCTGTCTCTGCAATTGAAAAATACAGTTGTGAACAAAAGCTGAAAAGAGTTAACGCACATTAGTGCAACCCCTTCCTGAAAGCAAGAACTTGCAGGAGATCCAGCAGTGGAAATGCCAGAAGTACTGCATCCATTTATCAGCATGATTGTCCTGTCATGCAGCTAAATACTTATTTCTGGGACAGGAAATCTCAACTAGCAAGATTAATAAGTAAGGATGAAAGAAAATAAATACGGTTTTGAACTCGGCATGTCGTCTGTCACAGCACTTACATTGGAAACTCCCATACCAGTAATCTTACTGCCATAATTTTTTACATATGGCAGCTCCCAAACAAGAAGTAATCCCAAAAGTTCTTACCCATCATCCCGCAAATTTACTGTGCACTCCTCAATTTCACCAAAAACTTCAAACCGGTCCCTCAGTTCTGTTCGGGTTGTGTCAGGTCTGATTTTACCCAGATAAATCACACGGCGTTCTTCCTGTTGAGAAACAGCAACCAGGAAGGCATATTTTTAACAAATGTGTAATAGAGATGAACCTATACCTATACGCATGCAAATACACACACACGTATGTGTAGAGGATGCATAATTATAGTAATAGTCTCTTGTGGAAGACCTACTGCATCTTGCTAGTAAGTGAAATAGTTCTCTCCTGGAAAGCATCTAAGGTATTTAAATGACACTACATTTGTCAGGTGGTGTCAGGAAGGTTTCACTGCTTGCTGTCACTGTTCTGCTATACACTGACAGACAGCTCCCTTTCTATCCTACTGCACCTTCTTCCCTTCCACCCTTTCTACCACTTCCCCTCCAAGACCGTAAACTCATCCAAACCAGGAGCTCCCTGTCTCTTGCCTTCTATACAGTACTGGGCAAAACCCATTTTTGTTGTGGAGTAGTATAAAGTAACACAATAATTGCATAAATGTACCATAGACATAACAAAATGTATTACAAACATAACTTCATAAACTCAGATGCATCAATAGCTGATTCATCCTGCAATCAGCTGTTCCACCATAATCCATACCTTAAAATAGAGGGAAAACTGTTAGGGGTCCAGAAGATGACTTTTATTAAAATAAATATTTCTGGGGGGAAGGCAAGACAAGAAAGTATATCCTGTGGTCATCATTACCTTTTGGTTTCTTCAGAAAAAAAACCTGACTGAAGTCCCTGATTTTTAGAGGCTAGGGTGTCATTTGCATGTTCCTTTGACACTGTGAGCAAAGCAGCAAAGATACTTTTGAAACAATCAAGTCATGGTCATATCCTTCCTTCCTGAGTGGAAATGCTCAGCAGAATGACAGAAGGACTAGGAAACCCTGTGAGAGTCACTTTTTTGATTTTTGGATGAACGCTTCACTGAGGGTAGAACCATTTAGTGAGCTGCAAGCAAAGCAAAAGGCAAAAAGACATCTTCAAAACACTGACCTTAAGGTAATCAGGGCAAAGAAGCACCAGCTACACATGGCTTGGGTGCTCAGCCTTCCTGTCTCAGATTGCCTCTGGCCTGAAGAACCCTGGCACTACTGGCCCTACTGCTCATCCCTTACACACCCACACATTTGTCCCATAAACTGAACCACCACCACCACCACCTCATTCTCAGCTGGTGTAAATCTGTCAGTCAGTGGAGCAATGTCAGTTTAAACCATCAGCTTTGGCACCTGAGACTTGCGCAGAATTTAAGTGCCGAATGCCAAAGGAGCTATACTGACTGCTGAGAATTCATGACTATTGTAACCTGGAGGTGCCTAAAGGCTAATGGCACCTCAACTGTGCGATGCAAAAGGCTCTAGGGACCCAAATATAGGCTTGCATTCCTGCTCAGAAACATCCTAGCCTGAAGAGACAGGTAGCTTATAGTGTTACAATTCAGACATAGCATGAAATGTATCTTTTCCATGAGTCCCCACAGACGCATAAGGCACTAGTCATTCTTAGACCACGGACAATAGGACTGAGATCAGACCAAAAAACATGTAGAAACAGAAATGATCCTGATGCCTCTTCTTTACTTGTTTGAGCACTCATTTGAGAGAAAGGGACCATCAGAACTCTTAGTTATGGGGGCCCAAAATCTTGGCTCCCTGTTCCCAGGAGAGCACTCTGCTCCCCGGAACTGTTTAATGCAAAAAAATTAAACAATTCCTGCAGCAGGAAGCAGAAACTAATATATCTGCCTCCCAACAGAAACTCCTTTTCACTAGCACACTCAGTCAACTATTTTCGCTAACTTTTCCTGGCCTCACAAATCTCAGGGGCTCATATCCAGTTAATCTAAGCTCCTGAGAAATGAAAGTGAGTTTAAAGCTCCAGAAAACAGAGATCCAAGAATCAAACACTCCTATCCAAAAGCCCTACCCACTAAGGTATGGCACAAGAAGTAACCACTGGAGCCACCTGGCTTCTTTATAGCTCCCTGGTCAGCCCAGCGGAGCCCCTGGTTGCCCTACCAAAGTATGTATATGCTCTCCTTAATCAGTGGGATCATATAAGTATCTCGTTTAGATGCTTGAAACTACTGCCTCTTTTGATTGTATAAGGAACCAAGGTGACTGCCTTGGCAGTCCGCTATAACCCTGCTGGGACAGACACTTTCGTTTTTAAATGTTATGCCTTCCAAAGTGCATGGTCCAAAAGCTGCCCTTGTTCTCTGCCATAGCAGCGCATTTTGGAGAAGCTTGCATGGCAAAAAGGACAAGTGTGCTCATGGGTGGCCATAAATTTAGGGAAGAGGGGTGCTTTACAGACAGATGCTGCTTTTTATCTCTGTCTCTACTGTGTCCCAGTCCAGAGCCCTGACACTCCTAACAGAGGACTTTGGGTAGGGCTTCTGTGAACTAGGGACTGTAGAGTACAAGCAACAGAAATCTGCATTTCTTCCATTTTCGCCATTCTAATTCTGCTTACTTTCAGTATGGTTGGGTGCCATAAACTTCAAAAACAGGAAAATCTGCATATGCACAGTAATTACTTTTTCAGACTGTTTTACCAAATCAAGGATTTAACCGCACTGAAACACTTGATAAGAAACAATTCCATTGATACTTGCTATTGAACCTAAATGACTGACCAGATGGAGCAGAACATAACATAGCAGACTGTCTAATATACTTTAGCTGAGATAATACATCTCAACTGAAAAAACATAATGTTTCACTCACTGACATGGAGATTCTTATATTACAGTGGGATGGAAATAACTATTGCATGATGTTCCGTACGTCTGTGTGCATGCCTGCGCAATTTTTCCTTCCTCTATTCCTCTAATAACCTTTATCTCTCTAATATCGCTTTAAGACTATTGTAATAAAACAAAACTGAACAATTAAAAAAGAGCCTGTTAAACTATCATTAAGGGAATAAGTTAAACCTGCAAAATTAAGGAAATTCAAATTTAAAGCAGAAATGTACCATATGTCTTCCAGTGTGCACAAATGAGGAGATGTGTCAAGTACTTTTTTTAAGCAGAGTGCCATGATGGTATAAGATACTGGAAAACACAGGATTCATACAGCATTGTCTTTGTCTTGGTTAACTTTGGTTTACTTAAAGCAACTATGAAGAATGTATTTGTATTCCCAGAGACACCTGCCTTTTATTCCCATTAATAATAAGAGCTATACAAGTCTAACAAGATTACAACATACCTCTACATGTTAAAGACCTTTATTTTATAATAAGTTACAGGCATAAGTCCATATGTGCATATTAAGTATGCTTTTTACTGCACTTGTTAGAGGAGATGATATGTGACTTGGAAACCTAGAGAATGCCAGAGAAAAGCTTTTGTTTTCAATTTAATGTGGGCAGAGGGGACCTGCAGGGAACTCCAAAAGATACTGTTCATATTTCCCTCCCAAAGGTGCAGATGATTTATTTTGCATCATAAGCTTTAAGTGTAGCACATTGCTTCGCCAGGTAAAAGAAGGAAGAAAGAAGAGTCCAGCCAGCTCCCTCAGGCTCAACACGTCTGTCTTCTTCCGGTTTATCTAAAGCTCCTTCTTCATAATCTTGCTCTCTCTTCCTTGCAGTAAAAACGTTTGAATAGGCAGATGTGGCAGAAAATCTCAGACTGAAAAGCAGTATTTCAAGTCTCAAATGAAAATACTAAAGCATTAGAATGCCAAAACTTGAGAAAACAGGACCAGGATATACCTCACACATTGAAGGGTCAATAAAGGGACCACTCATCCTGCAAAACGTTCACTGATGCTAAGGACCTTTTTGTCTTGCAAAGGCTTCCTCCAAACTTTATTTTGTTTTCCCTTTTTCATTCTTAATCCTTTATTTCACAAGGAACTGAAGCGCAGACCATTAGATGTATTAGTTTTTGCATGTTTTTTTGTACTAGGCTTCTTCGCCCAACACTTGTTTGCTTTGCCTGCCTGTGGTGCTGCTAAGCAGGGTCTGTGGGAACTGAAGGCAGCCACTCCAGAGGTAACACCGCACAGTGCTGCTGTCCCTGTTTTCCCTACTGCTTTTTGTCTGCGCATCTGTGGTGCATACCTAGTTCTCCAAGAGCCAGGTAATGCTTTATGTGAAACTGAGAGAAGAAATGCAGGGGCATTTTAAAGCTGGGGTCTGCCATGGGCTTGTCAAAGGCTCTGCTGCTTCCTCCAGCACGGGCGGCTGGCTGGGTGCAAGCCCCATGCCTGTGTTGCCTTCCATGCCAACCGACTTCTCTCCTCTTCCAGTAGAAAGCTATGAAGACTTTTACTCTTAGAGCTGGAGGCCAAATACCATTTTGAAAGTGCGATGGGAATGGGCGGACAGAGTTTAAAAAATAGAAATGCTATGGATGGAAAAAGCCATTAAAGCTTAAGATTCTGACGTAATAATAATAAGAAAAATTTTCCTTAGATTCTGTATTAAAGAAGAATAAGTATGACCTGTGGGCAAGTATGGATGGCAAAAGGAAGAATCACGAAAACTGGAAGAAAAAGAAAGAACATTACACAAAATTGTCAAGTGCTGTTGTGTGGCTAACTGAGGGCTGAAACAGTTCAGCCACACTCCATGGTGACTGCTACAAAAATAATGATGGACCAGTAAACCTCAAGATTTAGGTAATCCGTCTGATGCATTTTCAGCAACTCACAGCAAAGTTAGAGTGCCTGGGATCAAGGCCATCAAAATGAGCAACAACAAAAAAATCCAAACTAAATATACAACATATATTGGATCCTTCATTAGTGAAAATGCACTCCATTATAGGCTGACTCTGGTTTTAGACTTTAGAGAACCGAAGCACTCATTTATGAAACCACATTTCTCCTGCCTTCCTGTTGTAGAACAATTTATTTTCTTTGAAACCATGTGTTTCTTTCCGCTGCAGTGGCCTCGCAGCGCATTATCTTCTTATGTCTGTAAGCTCTCTGGGACAAGGACTCTTGATACTCGTCTCATGGAGGCTGTCAGCACTTAGAAGTGAGAAGCAGTACTGTTAATAGTAATTTTCTACTCGGGTATAAAAGCTGATTTTCTTATACCTCCTGGCAGCAGCCAGCGCACGCAGTAAATGAGCTGCAGGGAGGATGTGACCGTAAGTCAGTATCGTGGCCAGAGCGGCAGAGTAGCAGAGATCCAGAACACCAGGCTGCTTATCAGACAGTTTAACCTCCGAGCCCTGGTGCACCATGTCAATGGGGAACCATGAACTGGTGACTCCAGAATTGAAATGTGCTAACTGTATTTCTGATGCCATGCCTTGGAAAGTATTTGCCACATGGTCTAATGAGCTGCTGGAGTAACAGCCCGCATAACTCAGAAATTTCCTGAGGGGTATCAGAGGAAAAAAGGGGTCCTCAGTCTTCTTGGCAAATCACTGTGATCTGCCTTGGTTGGGGGTTGGATCTCAGTTTCTACAAAGCCTTAAGCAGACTGTCCTGCTGCAGTTGTTCCTCAAGTTTCATGATGAATGCATCTCCGCTATGATCTGTTTAGCATTACAAAGTTAAGTAAGTCTTGGTGGCAGACCATCCGTATGTTCAATGAGGACCCGTTCTAAAACAAAATGGGGACCCAGTGAAATAAATCAAGTCAAGATCAGACTAAACTATGCTAACATTTGCTCAGTCAGCAAAGGCATTACAATCAAAAGTATAAATAAATGAATGAATGAATGACAAAAATATTCTTCTCACTCTCTAACTGGAAAATATCTTGTGGGCTCAGCCCATATTTTTCAAGCATGACTGCTCAAAATTAAGACCCCAATCCACAAAAAAGGCGCTGAATCTCCAGTAACTGGAGAGGGGAAAACAAGAAAAGGAAGAGGAAAAGAGCATCACAGTACCTTCTGAAGTCAAGCCACCTGTATATAGCTGTAAGTCTAGATAGGAATTCAGGAATTGATACAGGGAAATGCTAGCCCAGGCTTCTAGCTGACCTGAAGCTACTGCAGTGAAGATGTTGTGTGCAAGACTGAATGGGCAGCCATTTAAACACACCTCTGCCACATAGTATGAGCACAGGCTTCTAAAACAAGCCTCCTCAGCATTCTGCCAATATGCCTTCACGTCTGCCAAAATACAAGCTGCCTGCACAATCAGAGGGCATTGCTGCACATATGGTTTTGACAGATTAAAATATGTGAAATTTTTTCTCATTTCTTTTTCCTAGGTTTCCCACTCTTGTTGTCACATGAAGACTAATTCTAGATATTGAACCAATAATACCTGGTGGCTCAGTCATAACTTCTGTTCCCTTTCCACTGTGCATCCTTTCTACAACCAAGTCCTGAGATCATAGCACGGTGCTTCTCATGAAGCAAAGCCACCTGCCCTGTGTTACACCTGAGGCATTAGTACTGCCCAATCTTTGGGCTGCTCTTTTAACTGTATCTGGAGGTATGTGGCCATGAATCAGTTCTGGCAGCACAAGAATGGGCTAGAAAGAAAAGAAAAAATTCCCCAATGCAGAGAGCAAAGAAATCTAAATTTATGGGACTGTAGAAAGAGTTCAAGGAAAGAGCGAGGCGATTCTTGTGGCTTGAACAATAAAGGAGTTGAGTTGAGTCCCTCCAGAAAAGAATAACACAGATGAGACCCACAAGCCAAAAGTAGTAAGAAAAGGAGCTGAGAATGCTAGAAATAATACAAATTTTATCACTGACTTCATGGGATCAGGGCTTCCCTTTCTCTGCTGTCCCCTAACCCCTACTTATTTGCACAGGGAATAAGCTGGCACGATTCAATACAGATTTTTAAAGTAAAAGTGCTGATAGGCTTTGGATAAAGGAGTTAATAGGATTTCATCTACATCTCCTGCAGCTCTTACACAGGTGACTGGATTTTAAGTTTTTTCCATGTTCTGTTTATTGATATTTATTTTTTAGTTCTGATTTATTTATGTTTATTAATAAATAATTTCATTAATGAAGTTAATTATCATGACAATGCTCACTTTAGAAAGAAAATAAATTCAACCTTCGTTTTGAAATGTCTAAAATTTTTAACATAGGAAGCTACAATGCAGCATATCTGGAGCTTTTAAAGTTTCTTTCCTTTTTCCTTTTCTCTTGATTAGCTACTTGCCAAATATTTGTTTGTTTTAAGCTAAATCAAATTTTCTACCTCCTCAGCTGGATTCATGTTTATTTATACCAGTAAGGTACAGTAATTGAGAAGTAGCAAGATACACCCATGACAGAGGTCTACTTGAATCTCTAATTTGTGTTAGATCTAAGAGAGAACAGCCAGTGTAAGTTACAATTGCTGGAAGGTAGCATTCATCTCTAAGCAGATGGAAGCCAGATACTTTAAAACTAACTGCAACAATTGACTTAAATACAGCCCTGTCTGAAGCCAAGCAAAATCACTCCGTTGCCTTCACTGAGTTTCAGATCAGCACAGCAGAGCATGTTATAGTTCTAAATCTCATGCTTTACAAAATACACCTATAACCCACACTTTGTAGATAGGGCACCTGAAGCAGAGAAAAGTGAAATGATTTGATGAAGCTCACTAAGAACAACAGTAGCAGAGACAAAAATCAGAAGATAAAGGTGTCTATTCCCTCCCAGAACTTCTCGTTGCTGTAGACTACACCAGTCTCTGTCAATCTCTACACACTCCCAGTTCTGTAGGTGTATTAGGAGAAACTCTGCCGAGTGTGTGACAAATCACCTTTTACTACAAAGTCCACTAAAGGCACTGGGTAAAAGACCTATTCATTTTGGTGAGCCCTGGACAGAGCACTAAGGGAAAATCTGGAAACGGAGATGAAGCGTCCCAATCTGCACCAGTCCATGCAAGAGCCAGAGCACAGCCAGAACAGCAGTGAAGGTACAACTGAATGGAAAGAGCAGGACACAGAAAACCAAGCGCAAAATGTTCAGGTGAGCCACCAAATGGGCTTAGCAACTACAAGAGGAGTCCAGGTTCACAGCAGTTCCCAATTTAATTTATCAAAACCATGACGCAGTTGCCAATGGGGAACTAAAGAGGGGCAAAAGCCACCTGTCCGTTTAATAGCCGTTCTTCTGTCCTACTGCTACAACAGCCAAGAGAGTTGCTCATCCCCACATGGGTATTTCCTTCGCCTCAGGTATTTCAGTTGTTTTGCACAGAACATTGATGAACAAAATAATTAAATAATACATATTCATTATGAAAGGGCCAGTGTTAAGTGACATTTTTAAATTGCATCATGCCTTCAGACTATTTATTTTGCTAAAAATAACTTAAAAATTAACCCAGTAATAGACAGGAAAAAAAAAATCAAACTCATGCCTTTGGATCCCAGTTTTGAATTCTGTTATTTGCACTCTCTGCATAGACAATTACAGTTACTATGAAAGTCCAGCAATTGGTTTGTAAGCTGACTCCTTATATTGCTTATGTAAAAAACCAGAAATATAGAGAATAGACTTTGATTACTGGCACTCCGATAGGTGATATATAGTATAAAATGCAGGTTCACTGATATGTCTATAAGAAATAGGCAGGTTCACTTTTAATTGTCTGTTGTCTGGGATGAAACCTTTTTCTAGTAAGCCCTTTGTATCTGTTGTCTGTGAAAAACTTGGAGAGTTGCAATTTATAGAACCTGAAAAAATTAGTACCATAACATCAAAACACAAATTGTTATGAAAACACATATTTGCCTAAAATTCGAAATACTAAGAACTACACACAAGCCGATTTTTGTATTTTGTTTTTTCTTTTATAAAAAAGAAAGAGAATAAAGTCTGAGTTCTAGCTTTAGAAATCTATGAAAAGAAACAGAAATCTATTTCAAAATGAAAGTTATCTTCACAGTGCTTACAATTGCTTTCTGCCTCTGCCTCTCTCTTTGTTTGGCCCTTTCGGATTCCCGTTTTTCATACTCTTTGCGGTATTCTTCCCTCTTCAGCCTTTCATGCTGATATTCTTCATAGCTGTCATATCTAGGAAACATAACTTAGTCATTAAATCAAGCACCTGCATTTGTGAATGTAAGATTAGTGATACAATTTCTGGAATGCTTCATTATCTCTTGAGAACCAGCTGCAAAGCAAACCAAATGCAGGCAAAATGCACTACCTGGGTCTGCGACTGTACGGTGATCTGGATCGCGATCTTGCATGTAAGGGAGAACTTCTGTATGCTTGGTGTCTACAGTGGCTGGACTCATAATAGCAACAAGATCTGCAGGAAGAAACACATTCACCTCTGTCATTCAGTTTGAATCTACTCACACCATTTTCTACCTCTTCCCCAAACGTAAAATTTCTTCTAAGCTACCAGTGAGATTTTCCAGTGACANTAGTTGTGTGCATCTCTCACCAACTGCTCTGCCACTGACCTGACTGGCTCCACTCAGAAAGTGTAAACTTGGCAAATTTAAAGCATAATGGCAACAAGTATTTCTGCAGCAACCCTGTAACCTTCAGACTTAAATCAGCTCAGGAGCAATAGCACGAGTTGCACTGGATTAAGTTATTTCTTGTTTTTTTCTTTCTTTCCTTTAAGTTGCTTTATGTTTCTGCTGTTTTCTTTCTTATTAACTACAATGATGATACATGAATTTGCTGTACCGTACCTGGAAGAGGATCTACTACAGGGTGACCTTGATCTTGATCGGGAATATGGAGAACGGGAACAAGACCTGCGTTGAGGAAAGGACCTTGATCTAGAGCGTGTCCTTTGGGATCTTTGAGAAAATAAGGATTTGGGTGGAGACACTGAATCTCTGCATGGAGAGTTAAAAGAAGAGCAAGAAGGCGATACATCAAATAATGAATAGGCTTGTGTCCCATCCCAAGGGTAGCATAGTTTATCACTTTCATCTTCACTGTCATCAAAGAGACCATCCATTGCTAGTCCTGAATTTATAAACATAGGTAGTTTGGAGAATTGTTCATTACTGTAATCACTGTCCCTTAGTGCTCTGGTCTTATCTGCTTCTTCATCAAAAACAGCTTGGCTGGGGTGACCAAAATGCTTATTCAGTTCAGCCCGAATTTCCTGGTCTTGGAGCTGTTTTCTGTTATTACCGTGGGATCCCTGCTTACTTGTCTGTAAAGTCTCTTTCTTGAAATACTGGTCTTGTTCTAAAGAAGAACAAATCTGACACTGCCACCCAGGTGAAGAATCCTTAAATTCTAGTTGTCTGGAGTCCTGAAGTTCCTGGGATATTTTAATGTGTATTTCCGATTTTGAATTCACAGATTGACAGTAGTCATGGTCACCAAACAGCCGCAAACTGGGCCGTTTTGTCTTTCTCTCCTCATGTCCACTGGACAGTACTGTAGTCTTGCTAAGCTGTGCGTACAGCTCAGACTGTTCTGGACCCTTCTTGATTGGGTTATTTCCTTGAGAACTGGAAGACTCACTATAGCGGGGCTTTTTTGAAGGTGGTACAACAGTCTTGCATGATGACTTCGGCTTAGGTGAAGTCCTAAAAGGATTATCCTGGTTGGCTTTATGAGGAGGGGTTGTAGGTGGAGTTAGGCCTAAGGGGAAAAAAAGGAGGAACAGAGTATCTTTAAGCACACACACAACATTTATAAAGGCGGCTCATGTGCTCCTTTAAAACAGATACAAAGCAAGACCCATTCTATGTCACTTTAATTCAACACTACTAAGACTGGGAATAAGAATATTTAGGGTGTGAGACACCAAAGGTCTGGTAACAACAATAGCAACAGTACTAATGCATTGCCATTAATCTTCAGCGTAATTTCTGCCCCTCCCCTTCCTGCATGACATCTGCCTCTCTCTCTCTCTGTAGATTTTGATAGAAAAGATAAAGAGATAAAAACCAAAAGACTTCTTTGTTAAAAATCAAAAAGATTTTGATATCAAAATCAAAAGTCAAAAGACTGGCACTGTCAAAAACCTGAATAAAAGCAAACCCGAGAAAAATAGATGAGTGCTACCAAAGGAACCTTGGTAGGACGCAGAACTTGAATGCAAGGAAGTACAGCAACTTTACAACTTGACTGTAGTGACTCTTTGTCTCCACAGTTCATTAACTTAGTAAACCATTACTAATGTATGTATAACACATTCTTGTAAGCATAACTAACACATTTCACCTGAAATGTGGTTCTGGAACTGAAACCCAAGTGAACAATAGGACAACTGCAACTGTAACGAACCATTGCATTTAGAGCTAAGTAACAGTGAGAGTCATGAAGTAGAGAGTCGAAATGAAACAGGTAAGTAAGTATTCAAAGACTAAAGATACCACTAACTACCAGGATTGTTCACGTAACTGTAATAGATTATATCACTATGGTGAGACAAAATTGCAGGAAGGACTACAGCCCATTCCAGTAAAACCTGGGAACCAAAGCAGGATCTTCCAATTATTTTTATAAGGGTAGAATACAACTCTCAGTATTTTCTGTAGAAATCATAGAATTTCTTCAGACTTTACAAAAGGATAACCCAGGACACCAGGGCAGCAAACTGCAGCCACTGTTCAGGAAATAATTACTCTTCAGGAAGGTACTTATGTTTGAAAAATTTGCTTCCGTCCAATTGACCCTAATCTAATTTAGAAGTATATAAGCTTAAAATTACACAAATTAGACTGAGATTAGGGAGTTTTCCTAGATAATCCAGATCATCCTTAAGCGCTCCAGAGGCTGATGCTGCCCAAGATTTCTTCTTCTAGCCCAAGCAATGGGCTTTCCATTACTTCCTGAGCAAGAATGAAAAGAGATGGCAGACACACTTACAGGAAATGTGTATTTCAAACATGGCTATAGAGTTTTGTTTTGTATTTTTAACCATGCAACAGATCTCAGCAGATCAATGCAAATGGAACATGTTTTATAGTGTTTTGCTGCAAAGAAGGAAAAGCGTCCATCAATGCACAGTGCTCCCTAAGGAGCATAAATGGAGACTGGGAGTCCCATTGCATTAGCTGCAATGAATTTGTTCCAGAAAAAAAGAAGATAGGAGTACCAAGGCATGAATACTTGATGTGAGAGAGAAGCTTGATTTTGTCTGAGCATTTGGAAAAATGGTTATGAGCTACCCGTGGCTATGTGAAGACTTTGCCTAATGCCACAAAAGTCAGGGAAACTGAGGCAAAGATAATGACACCTAAAACTCTAGTTACCTCAAATTTGAATTTAATAGTGAAAAAGTTTTGTGCAAAGTCATCACTGTTGAACTATTTCCTTTGAGTCCTCAATTTCTTCTTCCTTCCCGAAAATTCAGTTGAGTCAGCAGTATGTATTTCATACCTTATCTACCCTCCTCACTAACGACTATTTTTGACTACCAAATGAATTTTCGGTAAAATGAAGAGAACAGTCCTCTTCAAAATTCTGCAGTAATAATTTCCGGCTTAAAACTTCAGGCTCAGATTCAACAAAGATTTGAGTAAGCAAAGACTGTTTTCTAGATAAAAAATTTAGAACTGTCACTTTTACTCATGAAATTATACAGCCCATGAGAAGCTCTGGGGTTAGTGACTGACTTTTTGCATGTAGTGTTAAAGAAAGAATGAAGCAGAAACACAACCACTCCACAATGAACATGCATATTTAAGAATTTCAGGCAAAGAAACCCTAGAGATAATCCAACATTCAAAATAAAATATTGTTTCCATTTCCACTTCTTTAAAGCTAGCCCCAGCAGGAAGCAAGCTAAACACAGAGCACAACAATTTCCAGAAGCTCGACAAGGAGTCCAACAATCTTTAGAGGAGGGGAAAAAAAACCCCTACCAAAAAACCCCTTGCAAAAGTACAGACTGAGCTGAATTTACTGGCACTTCTCTTGCTGGCAGTACTGTGCTGGGGACAGCCTAACAAAGGGCTTCCTCGTGGCATTTTGGCTTTTTTCCTGGTTTTCAGCAGAAGCAGGAAGTGCACAGGCAAGTAGAAACAGATAAAAGTTGGAAAATGTTCATTTAACTTTTGAACAAACCTCCATTGGGGGATGGGGGAGGAAGTGAAGTTTTGAATTCACGTCACTGCTACGGAGTCCACCTTCAGCGTGTCCTGTGACCAATCTCCAAACCGTGAACTTTGAGAAAACCAGTTGCCTGCACACTTGCTCATCTTCACACTAATCCCTGGTAATCTTCACCGAGGGCCATGATCCCACATCAACAGCGTTACAATATTCTGTAACCGTTGGATTATTTCACACGCACCAATTTCTCCGCCAATGTGTACATTTTAGCGTTGACAGTACAAGGTATATTCTGTGCTCTCTCTTGAACTTAGCAGGTTTTGACAGATTTATGGAAGGACAGATGGCCATTATGGGCTGAAGGCTGACAAGAGGCAGTTCAGAGCATTGTTAACACACTTGCACAAACTCTCAGCAGTGCAGCGCTGTGCAGAATGTAATTCAGACTATAGCTTTTTTATTGCTGCCTATTTTCTTTTGTCAAAAGAGCCTGCTGTGCACAGCAACAAATGGCTGCCATTACCCAGAATGTAATGGGTGTCAGACAAATCACGTAACACAAACAATCAAGAGTATGTAGGTCATATTTCAACAGAGCACAACCTTAGCAATATTTATGATTACTGCATTGAAATGTGCTCTATAATAAACAAGTACCTCTACATCACTCACACTTATGTACTTCTGCACAGCAAATCTGTTAGAAGTGGTACATACTCTACAATCATCCCCCTTAAACAGTCTTTCTTCTTTTTAAAGTAAAAGGCAAGTATTTTTTCATGACATGCTATAAAACCATTTTCTTTGTAGGGTCTTTTCTTTAATTGAATGGCTTCGGTAAATGGTACGTTTGCACTTTGCCTTGCTCTGTCTATATACTACGAACTCACTCGGTGATCTTGTGCTTGAAAATAGCATACATCAATTTGCCAGCACTGCTGCCGAAGCAGCACCGTCCTCCCTGTGTCTGTGCAACAAAAGGTGTTTGCACCTTGGCCGAGCGACTTCTTTCAAGAAAGTCTCTGGGAAAGTCAAACTACTTCTGATACATTCCAAAACTCCACTAAAAACCCCTTAGTAATTCATTTAGCTCATCTAGATTGATAAGCAGAAATTAGGGGAGTGCCTTTGCATAAAATGTGACATCTTGACTTTTTAGGACTGATTTGCAATGCTGTTTTACATAGACACCAATCTTTCTAAAACTCTACTGTAAATGTTAGAATTTAAATGTTTGATGACGTTTGTTGTGCTTTGAGGGGGCTGAGAATTAATGTCTTTTGGGGAACGCAGCCCTGGAACCTTTCCACATGTGCACTGGGCTTTTGAGAGGCATTGAAAGTGAATCCTTTTATACCTTTTAAGTTTGAAAATGGATTGTCAAGGGAAACGTTATTTAAGGCCACTTAAAACACCGAACACAAGGTAACAGCTCAATTCAGTAAAAGAATCAGAAGAGCTTTTGTGTGGCACAAGATTGCAGAAGCCAGGAAAATATAATAAAATTAAATAGCCATCATATAATAAAAAACTACATGCTTGCTAGGTATTCAGTTTAATCGTGTTGTCAGTGCTGCAGAGAATAAACACAGACGCCTGAAAATATCAAATAATTTACTAGATTTTATTCCCTCTGGACAACTCTCTGCATCTCACATCTCATCAGAAATCATTCTGAGGTCAAACAAGTTCTTATATGATAGATTTTAAGTATTTTTTCTGACAACTAAGAGGTAACACAGATCTAGAGGTGGGCAAATAGCAGAGTGTACGTATCCTCAAGGATGCTCATGAATTCCAAATCCAAATTCAAGCTGATTGTGTTCATACAGCCTTTTCTGTCATCTTTTTGGAGAAATCAAATTTTGCACCCAAGAAAGACCAGTGAGAAGTTTTATGCCCAGGTAAATTACAGGTATCTGTGTGCAAATGAGAGACTTTTCACCAAGTCACCTGTTGTAGATAAGAGGGTGGAAATAGCCTGTCAGTTACGGATTGAGCCTTAAGCTTGTAAACTCACTTCATGCACTTACATGACGGCTTTGAGTATTTAGGAGTGAAGGTTTAAAAAGACACTGAGAGAACAGAGAGAGATGAATGTCAAACATTTAGGAGCCACGCCATCTAACTTCTGGCATTTAGAAGTCCAGCAGAAAGTCTAAGACAATCATTGAGGAGCCCTCCATCACCAAGAGCAACACAGCCAGCTCCACGGGGCGAGTCATCCTCCTAGGCCCTGTGCCTGCAGGTGCCCTTTCACCCTGACTGGTAACAAAGAGGAAAGAGGTCTTGCAGTGACACAGAAATGTCCCATGTTACTGGAAGGCATTAGAGAGGTTCAAGCCGACGGCCTCTTAGCAAGGCGTTGGCAATGCAGCTAGCTGTGGAAACAAAGGGAGAAGGACCTCTTGCGAGCCTCTTACTCAGAATGAGACTCGCCTTAGACAGAAATTTCATCCACTACATTATCATCACCTAGGACACCCTCCATATGATGATGTTCTGGTCCATTTTCCTTAGAATAGCACTAGAAATCAGCTGCAGGATTTGGGATTTTAGACAGCATTGGACTTACTCCTCTATCATAGACCACTTATTTATAGTGCAATCAAAGAACTCTTACGTGTGGCTTGAAAACACTTTAAAAAAATATTTGTTCCTTGTAATTTGACAAATCAATGTTTTGACAGTTTTTGGGAGGACAAAGTTACATTCAGGACTACTAACAAATCTGTTGTAAAGCAAGATACAGCATCAGCAAGAGAATGTTTTCAGTTTGACTTTAGATACGTGAATCCAAAATGTGCGTGTGACGAAGATTGATGGTTCATGTGGGAAATGCTTTTATTTATTTATTTTTCTACTCGATAGTTAATTCATCAGTGAGGGAACCAATGTTGTTTTCAGCAGAGAGATCAAGAGAGCTGCTATTTTTATTAAAATACTTTGTGCTTCGATAGTGCGAGCAGCACTGCTAATGGTCTTTTCTATTCGGCAGTGAGATCAAGGCAACCCCTATTTAAATTATAATAAACAGTGCTTGTACAGTGCAGACTGCCCTATATAAGGACAATGAGCAATGCGGTTATCTGGATATAATTTGGAGTTGCCAGGGTCTCACTAAAGAACTCCAAGGTATTATTAATCACTACTGCTACTATTTTTTTCCTTATTTTTTTTTTGGTTAGGGTTTTTTTTTTACTGAAGAGGGTCCCACTTCTGCCATGATTTACTCACATACACTGTAAGTTCTTCAGGACTTGAGGTTGTTTCTGTTATGTACTTGTCTGCTTCCAGCACAAGCAGACTCATGACACAAGACACTACTGCAATACAAATGAGTTAAAAAGACATGCACAACCACTCATCTTTTTATATAAATATATGAATATAAAAATAAAATCTATGTCTATGTGAATGCAGAGATTAATACAGCTACCAAGTGATGAAATACAATCTCCTGAAACCTCCTCACCATGCATTGTGAAGACCAGAGCAAGTGCAACATGAAGTCCAAGAGCCACCATGACGTACGCTGCTTGGTAACACTGCCCCAGCTCCCTGGCCACACACGCTCCACCTACTCTTACTCTTCCTGATTACCATCAGTTTGTTTTCTAGCTAGACTCTATTTACTTCCAGAGGGAAAAGAAGATCATGTTTTCATAGTACAATGTTCCTGTTCACATATTCGTCCAGTTGTGCTGTTTCACAGCTTCTGATGTATTTTTTAATGTTTTAAAGTTCTCCTGGTTATATTGTCTAAGATGATAACTACAGAGCTGTTTTGTTTCCTCCTCTGTGCACAGCTGATGGAGCAGAACGAATTTGGTAATACCACGACCATTCCCGTTGCCATTATGGAGGCAATAGCAGAGAACTATCCAGGGGCCAGACTGACTCCCAGTTTCTGTCTAGACAGCTGATGGGAAGAGCAGGCTGCTGGCTTTCTGGCTGGGACAAAACACTGCTCCCTTCAGTGATTTCAACGGCTGTTTGTACCACTCTGCTGTAGTCACCTCATCTGCCCCTTTCAGTTGGCAGCACTAAGCACCAACTTACCAGTGTGCTTACAAATGGGCACCCTCGTGCAGATTTGCTCTCCAGTAATGATAACAGAGGCTTCTCCATGCTTCAGGCCTACTGGCACTGAACAGGATTATCCTGCTGCGTACAGTGAATTTTGCCATGTTTGTGTTGGTTTTGCAAAAAGAAGGTGCATTGGAAGGATGCTTCCTTTTGTCACGAGAGGAATGATTAAGACTGCAGGTTTTCAGCACATAGCAGAGGAAAGCGTGCATGTTTTAATGCTGAACTAATGAAGGCATTTCTGAAAAAGTGAAATAATGGTTTTTGGGAGGTGAAAGCCCAAAGTACATACACAAATCTAGTGCTTGGGCCTGCTCTTGTGTAAAGCTGCCACTGAATTTAGGGGCACCACGCTGATTCATGGTACCTGAAGACGTATTTTGCAATGCCCCCCAAAACACTAGAGATCACATAATTTACAATCCACTGTTATCCTGAGAGAAACACATGCCAAGTACATCTCTTATTTTTCAATATTACACAACTGAGAAAGAAACAGTCTTGGCAATAGCTCAGGTGGAGCTCAACGTGTGCTCTTGTGCTCAGTTCTGGACACTTCAGGAAAACAGAGGCAAAGCAGAGTTCAGAGGAAAGCAATAAAACAGATCTGAGTCTGAAGGAATTGACTTTAGCAGAAAGAAGAGCAGATGAATTAAATGAGTGCAATGGGTGATGCATGAACTTAATGAGCACATGATAAAAAAATCTACAATCTTCAAAAGGCACAAACACCAGGGATCTGAAAGGAAGAGGAGGATAAAGGGAGGTTGTGTGAAGTGTGCTAATGGAAGAAATAAAGAGAAAGCAAGAATATAAAATGAATACCAATTTAAAAAAATTACCTCTAAGCTATGGAGTAGTTTTTCAGTGGTAGAGGAGAAAGCTGTTATTTGTGACATATTAATCTAGAATTGACAAAGCACTGAAACATGCAGTCACGTACAGCCCTAGACCGGCCTAGAGACAGACTGAATGACATAACTTTTCCATCTGTAACATCTATTACACTGTGCTGTTGGGTTTGTCTTTGAAAGATGGTGCTCAGCAGTACACAAATCTATGGGGAAATGGGGAAGTATAACAGATAAATGGTTTCATTCATATTTTCCCAGAAATTATGCTCTCTCGTGTAGGTTTGGAGCCATATTTTCAAACACATTCCTTCTCAGGTAACTGGATAAAAAGTCAATGCTAAACTGCACTGAAGTTAATCTACTGGAAACCTCTGTGAGATCTTGGTGTACATGTGGTATATTAAAACACACACATGAGCCATGCTTAAAAGAAGAGCCAGCACTCCCCATTTCTCACCTGCAGTTCCAGAGAGTTCCACACTTAAGGTTTGTTCAATATTCTTGTTCTCAAATGGGGAACCCTTGGGATCACTGGAAGACAGGGCACATTTATAAAAACAAGCTGAAATGGAGTTGCTGTAGCCAAAATCTATTGAACCCCCCTCCCTTTTATAAATGTTTGCACTTTTTAGTACTTACTTTGGTGACTCAGGCGTCAATGGAAGTGATAAACTTGTTGGTTTGGCTAAAGGGAGAAAGAAAACGATTATGGAATATTTAAACACTCCATAACGTATTCTAAAGAGATTTCTTTTTATTTTGGTGCTGGAATCCCATGTTAGCCAGTTAGGGCTGAGCTCTGATAGTTCAATAGCTATTTCAGTGTGTCTTAGATAGATAAATAAGGAGACTCATCCTGATTCCTTATTACTTGTACCAAAAGGGCACCTAAATTTCAACAATGATTTACATCAATTACTGTACCTCTGAAATATAGTACACAACCCAAATGCCAAGAAACTTTCAGAAGAAGAGTGGTACATGTTAAAAATCAATGAAGAACTCTACAGGATACACTGTGAAAATGTTATTTCTCCTAGAGTTAATTTAGACTACAGTTCACGTTTTATTTGGAAACAGGAGCAGCAGAATAACTACGAAGTAACAGAATGTTATGAATATTCAGTTAATTTTACTTCTACAATATACAATTTTATAGATAGCACTGAGAACATGTAGTTTCTATGAGGCCAGAGACCAACCAGTTATAGTCCAAATTTCTGGAAATTACCCTGCAAACTATGACAAGCCACGGACATAGTCACAGATCGTTAAAAATGGGGTTGAAGCTCTCAGCACTACAATCCCAACATACGCAAAAAACAAAACTCTAGCTATAAAAATACAAGTCTTTAGCTTTTATTCATGCAAACTTGTATTTTCCTAAAGCAAGCCAAGAAATAGGATATTGTAATATAACTAAGATTCCTTTAATTGCCACTAAAATGTTTGAAAATTAAAAATAATATTACTTGCAAATTTTACTTTTCAGAAGTTAGATTGATGTTTAAACGCAGAGAGCATTGTACCAAGAACAACAGCAGGGGATCTCTTCTGCAAATTAATTACTTAAGACAAAATGTTCCCCTTGAACACTCCTGCACTGCAGATCTTTTGTCCAGAGTGTCACTACTGCGTATTTCGTATTCATTCCAGACTTGGAGCTCCCATCAACATTAAAGGATTTTATATGCAAATTGATTACTTTTATAAGCTCTAGAGCATTCCTGAAGTAATATTACATTTTTTTTAAAAAATTAACTCATTTCTCAAGAGCTGCATATTGTTTCTCCTCCTCCCCATATGAAAGTTAGAAATGGAAGCTCAGCTGTTCACCTCCGGTTCACCTTCCTCAGAAGTCACTGCCAGAGTGAGGAGATGCACCTCAATGAGTTATTTGTCTGATCCAGCACTGCTGCTGATTTGTGCATAAAACCAGGTGTGGTAAGACTGAATGTAACCTGACACATCTTTGTGTGTATTTTATATACATCTAGGGACACTAACGTTTGCCAGTGGCTACCTAGAGGTAAAATTGGCTTAAAAAAAGACCCAGACCTTACAGTAAGGCTCTGGAATAAAGTTTTGTACAAAGGCTTCCACTTTTTTTAGAGGATAAAAATCTACATGCTCTTACCCAATTTAGGCTTTCTAAGGAAGTTGAATGTGTAAGAGCTATTTAAGCCTCTAAAAAGTCTCATTCTAGTTCTCACTAGTCCCACAGAATAGTCCCACATCAGAATATATATATAAAATTCTGAAGCACTGAGGCACAGTGCAGATCTGCCAGAGATGGGCACAGAACCAAGGTGTTATCTCACACTCCTATGTATTCATTTTAGGCAGATATCACTGAGCTCTCCCACTGAGAAATTCACATACCAAAACACCCATCAGTTTTCTTATTGCTAGGCAAGGGCTTGACCAAACAGTATTCCTGCAAAGGATTCATCCTCACATACAGCTATTGATAGTATAAATATTTAGCCAAGACATTATCATTTTCCATAGTGCCTGTTTATTAGAGTTTCAAGGTCTACTGTGGTGTGTTTTTTCTTATTAAAAAGGGTTCACATGAAGTTGCTTGTCCCTGTAAATTGAAAATATTCAGGTTCAAAAGAACTAAGTTTCCTCATGGGCAAATTTCAATGCAAAACCACAGATGATCTTTGGCATGAATGGGTTTGTGGACATTCCCGTGGGTTTGCAATATGTTTGCAACAGTAACCCTAAAGGAAAATAACGTTTGACTTACTTACCCTTTCTGAGCTTTCCCTTACTTTGAAAGAAAATATCAGATCCTGATTATTTTTTAAAACAGAAGGAGCCAATTTTCTTGTACTTTTGATTAAATGTATGAACAAATCACTGCAGGTCTGCAAATATCAGTTAAATTTGCAAGGTTGATTCTGCATGAATTGACTGTCTAAGCTGAAAGCATCATATTCTTGTATTTGTATTGTATGTAAATCCATTGATATTGAAGTCATATATTGGTGTATGAGGCAAATTTGATGAAAAAACCCAACATTTCAGAAGCCTGTAAATTGAACTTCAGGAATTAAAGAGGAGAGTAATTTCTCTCACCTGCAATACCACCAAAGTCACAGTCATCTGTTAAACACTGGTAAGTTAGCTATATGTTCCTTTGGACTTTCCTAACATCGCCTCCCGCGCTGTTTCCACAACCCAACATGCCCTGCTTCTTTGCACTGAATCTACACAATTGCCTCAGCTGAGGAAAAAATGCAGCTCTGATCTGAATAGGAAGATTTTATAATCCATGTTTATGTGTGTGTGCGCATTCATCTATGTATGTGTATAACATATATGTGCATATAGCATGTTATACATGATATACCTTATCACGTATCACCTTAACACTCAACAGTGTTAATAAAGCCCCCTGTAACTTCTGGCAGGTCTATGTTTCAGTACCATTGCAGTAAGACACCCAGGTTTTACACGTACATCTCAGTCTGGGTTTTGCTGTGAAGCAGACTGCTGAAGCCATCCAGAAGGAGTGGCAGTTGGCATCCAAGAAGCTCTAGGGGCAGTTGGATTTCTTTCTTACATGAAGCATTGTTCAGAGAATTTGAGGCCATAATAGGGAAAACTATACTTAGGATGTCAGAATGTACAGCTGCGAGAAGGGTATTTAGTGGCGGGAAGGGAAGATTATTTTTATTAAGTTTGCTCATACTTCCTAGTGAAGAGTGAAAAATTAGATTTGATGGGGGCTAAAAGTGCAGGGAGGGGGAGCGGAAAAAAAGAAAAAACATATACAGTTTACAATTGTTGCTTTAAAAATACTAGAACACCACATTTAGTGTCATATCCTGATCTCTGTTGCAGCCAGATAACTTCCATTGACTTTAGCGGAGTCATCCAGGATTTGCACTGATGTGACTGAGGTAGGCACCTGGCCTTCCAGATGCCAGGCCAATACACATACATAGATGTATTTTAAAGTAACAGTAACTTTAAAAAAAGCTCCCTTTGGGCTCGTAAGCTTTTACAGCTTTCCTTTCTCCTGGGAAAACAGGCAGGGGAAGAGAGGTAGAGAGAGTGAGAGAGGGGGCTTTACATTCTTGCATCTCTGTCACAGAAGCTACTTGTAATATAGACCAGTTCTTTATGCATTGGGGGATACTAAAAGTCAACACAAGTGTTTAGTTTTGGCCATAAAGAATCTAAAAAGAGAGAGAAAGATCAGGATGGCAGCTAAACTTCCAACTATTTACAAAATAAAATTACAAACCGGCATTCCAGCTTTAACAGGAATGACACATTTATTGCTTTCTCTGTAGCAGTGAGAGCACTATTTATTGTCTCTTAAGGACTACGAGGCAGGTTAACAATGCCTTCAGTTTTACGCTAGCAAAAAAGAAAGAAGCTCACTAATGAACTGGCCTGCCCAGCTTGTTTAGGGGTATAATGATTTCTTAGTGGTACAGTACTCTGTGAATAAGTGTCTCCAGCTAGCTTGGTGTATTAACTTGTGGTATCTGTTAAACTTTTTTTTCCTGAGATTCTTTTTCTGAGGTTGGGGGCAATAGAGACAGGATTAAAATTGTTTAAAAGCTAAATCTAGCTAACTAATTCTAACTTCATTATAATGTTTTAAAATTCTCCCTACACAAAAGAGATGCCGGATTTACAATAATAATCCAAAGAACAGAAGAGGTGTAGAGGGTATTCACAACCACGGTATTTCAGCTTCCCTGCATTACTGCTGGTACCAAAGCTGTGTTCTGTGGTCCCACACCTACCTTGCAGATGATTTGTCTGAGACTGCAGATGGGGCTTCCTTTTGGAGGTGCATTTCTCTTTGCTGCTGTTCCTGTTCTCTGCTGGTTTGGTCTGAGAAGGGTCATCATTTGTAGTCAGATATTTGAGAAGTTCAGAGCAGGGACGTCTTTGAGGCTTTTGCTGTTGACAAATGCTCTTTGCTTTATTGCTCCATGAATTCTCAGTCTTAAAAACGGGGCATAATAAAATAAAATAAAATAAAAAAAGCCAAAATTAGTGAGCTGAACCTTATCAGAATGGATATAGGTTTTCTGAAGAGATGAGACTTTCAATGAAGTGTTCAGTCTAAGTGTACTAGATCTATGAGCTGTGAATAATTGTTTGCAGAACAAGAAAAGAAAATTACATTTAAAATTCCTAAATGACATTTATGTAGCTTTTTATTTCATTTCTCCTACATCTCAATGTTCCTACTCAGCAACATGTAACTAACAAGACCCTACAGCGCCTTTACTGTGAACAAAAAAATAAGCTGGTTTAAACCTTAATTTGCTGCTGATTGCTTGAGCCCAGTATTCACAACTCTCTTAAGTACCCCTAAACGCTCTGTTTTCAGTTACAGTGAACGGCAAGACAAACATTGTTTAATACTGCCTGCTAACAGTTACGTCAGAGCCCCCATTCTATCCAATTAATGGGTGATATACATCTTTTGCCAAGAATCCAGTGTCATTTTTCTTAGCTCAGACAGCTGGTAAAATGGCAGTCCCGCATCCTGAAGTCACTCATAAACAACACCAGCCCATCAGCAAATTTTATCGTACCCCCCTACTACTCTGTGTATCAATAAAGTAGGCAACAGTAACAGACGGTGGGACTACAACTGAGCTCTGCCAAGAGAAAAAGGATAAATGAAATATTCAGAGCATAAAGGAGCTCAGGTGATTTTCTGGAACCCAGTCTATAATCTGTTCACTTTTTTTTTTTTAAAGCAGTTGCAAGATAGTAGGCAGATTAATACAATACATATAGATCTACTGCTTGCTTGGTTGCTGAAAGCATAAAAGACCTTGTTACACTTTTTCTTTCTTTTTTTTTTTTTTTCCTGATTACAAAGATTAAGTTTGTACCTTAACAACCACAGGGCTTGTTCTGATCCTGTGATTAGTGTTTGCATGGTTTTGTGTGCTGAGACCACTGCATTCATTGTAATTTAGCTGAGTGTTGGCTGGAGCCAGCAAGAGCTTCTTAAGCTACAAATACATCAGGGAAAGGGAGGTGGAAGGAAAAGAGTAGAAGTTATGCATCTTTATGGATTAAAATGACTTATCTACATTTTTGCATAGTTACTTAAAGTTAGCTATATCAATTTCAGCAAGCATAGTACAATAAAATGGAAAGAAGGGCTCGATATTCCCCAGAGCAAACAGATTTCATTTTCCTCTGGCGCGGCAGCGTATTTCTGCTCCCTTTACTGCAGTATACTGCGGGGCAAGCAGAAATGACAGGGGTCTTGGATTTCTGAATCCATGAATGAATGAAATTCTCGGCAATCTGTTTGTCAGAAGAGGCCTCCGATCTAAACAGAGACGTTAACTTTAACAGACTAATGGATACAGCATCAAGATGCAGGTATCTGGCTCTGCTTCCGCAGAAGCCAGTGATAAGGGGCTTTCAGCAGAAACAGAATCATGTCTCAAACTGGTTTTACTGAGCAAAATGCATATAAGATTTCACCCACATCCTCACCCAAGGTTCAGCTTTGCCCTGATTAGCACTAAGCTGGTGCTTACTGGTCAAATCAATGTTAAAGGCACAAAATTAGCCCCACATCCCGCCAGACTCAATGGGCCTTCCTTTACAGATCACCAAAAGTGACGTCTAAACATACATACAAAAAGAGCCCCGAGAAATGAAATATGAGTTAAAAACCATTACCCCGACTTATCTGAACAGAATGATAAGCAAAAGTGTCAGCCATTAGCACAAGAATCTCAAAAACAATCTCTTCAACATGCTTTTTAATAGATTGCCTTATTAGTCATCCTATGGCTATTTGGTGGGGTTTTTTTCCTGCTTAGTTTTCAGTTCTTTACTTGATTTTCCTTTCCAGTCTAAATGAAAAGTCCAGACCTTACTGTGACTACATCATACCCATGCAGCGGGTAGCCAGAGGCACATCCAATTCCTGTTAAACAGTAGGAAGGGTTCTTACTAGAGACGGCTCTTCTGCCTCCTGAGTTGGAGGGGTGCCGTCGGGCATTGGGGAAGGGCTAGCGGCATTTTCGTTGGTCACATCTCCATCTGTCAGTGCATCAAATGAAGGCAATCCATCCTCATCCACAGGGATGCTGTCCAGTGTTTCAGTGAGAACGGCTAGCAAGTTTGCCTCGCTCTCTTCATCTATCTTCTGTGGGAGGGGACAAAGCAAAAAGTGGAACCAGGTGAGAAGAGAAAAGGAACAAAACGATGCCTCTGTATGTGAAAAAGCAGTCAAAACACAGTTAAACCAGCCCCTGAAACAGTAATCTGCAACAGCGTCTCAGAAGATGCAATTAAGCACAATAAAATTATCCATCTCTGTGTCCAAGAGAAATCTCTTTGCACTCGCACTGTATTGCTCTAGTTTACTCTTCTTCCACAATTCTTTTTTTTTATCCAGTGTTAACAATGAGAAGTAATCACCTAGGGACCGTATTACAGGATGTGCTTAAGCTGCTGACACCTAATGATGGTGTCAGCCCAGGCTGTCTCTTTCTTTCTCTTTCCAATGCTGAACATCAGCTAATCGACCTGACAAAATTACAGGAATTAGAGAATAAGACAGCTAATCAGAAGACCAAAATGAATCACCAGTGAAATTTGGAAAACCTTGTTCACATACGCGGCCTGGTGTAAGAGAGAAAGGTCTTCCCTTCCATACTTCTGGAAATCCTTGCTCCAAACCCAAGCAAAAACCTTCTAATTCCTGAACATTTTGGCATAAGACTAGCCATCAGGACTCATAATGTAGATGGCAGGCTCTCTGGATTTCTCTTAAAGAAATGTATTAAGCAGGTTGCCTTTGAAGTTGTCCTTTCGAGTTACATCGTTTGAGTGCTCAATGTGACTATTGTATGCATTTATCCAATTCAGACTGCAACTATAAAAAGTAGATTAATACCTAATCAGATGTGGCTGTAATGTTAATTTACATTAGATATCTTATTTCAGCAACAAGACTTCTTTTTGTCAAATTGAGTAAATTTAAATGCCTTCCGATTTTTTAATGAAATATAGTCCCTACTGTATATTAAGGTACAGATTTTTGGAGTACTGAGAGTTCTGAAGAATAGAATTGTGTAAAAATCATTATATTTATTTTTCAGAAAGATGGGAAATTGATCGTGACAGATCAATTATCTAGGATTCCTAGGCTGATCCTAGTGCTATTAAAACAAACGAAAAGCCTTTCACTGATTCCAGGGATATCAAATTGGGAGTTTTTCCACCAGCTTCAGAGTGGTTCATCACGCTCCAGGTTCACACTGCAAAGAGATTTCAGCCGAGTTCAAATCTCATCGTTTAAAAGTGAACTAGCAAGGAATACACCAGTAAGACAAACAAAAGCTCTCCCTTTAAAAAAAAAAAATACAAAGTTTAAAAAGTCAACAACAAAACCTTCCCAGTAACACCTCAGAAAAGAAAAAAAAAAATCAAGTGAATCTGGGTATCCCCTTAGCATGACTTTTTTTTGTAATCCTGTATCTACCAGACTCTGAACACAGATGCTCATAAACCACACAGATAATTGCTCCTGCCAGGCTTCTCTGCCAAATCACACCTCATGGCTTCTTACAAAAAAGCTCTGTCTTCGAGCTAGAAAGCTACGGCAGAGCACAGACTGTTCTGGTGCTTACAGTATCATCCCCAAGAAACAAATAAACACTCAGGCAAAGCTAATGCTAAGGAGAAGTATTTACTTAAAAGGCCAAAAGGGGCTTGGCCACTGAGAAAAAGAATCTAAGTCCTGGTATCTGGTGATTTCCACCATACCAAGCAGGCACATGCACAGTGCTGTGATAATTCAGTGTGCAGAGGATGGAAATCAGCAGAGGGAAGCCACCTTGCAAATGAAATTGCACTCCAAATGCAGCTTTTCACAGCTGCTTTTTGAGAGGCAAAGAGGAAAATTACGGTGTCACTTTTAGAAAAGTACGAAAAAGTGTTATCAGGCGAAAAAGCCCTTTGCAATGCAACGAAGTGCTGACTTTTTTTCCAACGGTGTTTCAAACCCCTTGCAGGCGGTGGGATGAATGGTGGTGAGAGCCAGCCCTCAGCCCCAGGGCGGCCGCAGCGGGATCTGGCTGCCTGCCCCTCAGCCCCACACCAGGAACTTCTCCAGCAAGTCTAGCTGGTGGGGCATACCGCCCCCCCCCCCCCTTACTGAGCCTTGCTGCTTATAAAGCTGACAACAAAGCTGGAAGTGTTACTATTTCTAATGGACAATGCCTTCTTTAATAATAGCATGCCAGAAGAAACCCTGATATTTGCTGTTAGCTGCTCAGGTCTCGTGCTTTAAACAGACACTCAAGTGCGCTGACATTCCAGAACAGAAAGTTGAGCGGACACCGGTCCTCATCACAGCAATTTCAATTAGTTTTGTACAAGTTTCAACATTCAAACACCCCAGAGAAAGCACCGGATGTGACAAAGAGGACTCTGTTAAACAATTAATGTCACTTTCCATTATTGCTTCAGTCCCAATTTACAGAGCAAATAAATCAAAGTCACCACAGATGAAGCAGACTAGCTGGCTAACACATGTCTATTCACAAACGACATGGCAGCAGGAACACATTAGTCAAGAAAATGACATTGCGAGATAACCTTTTAAAGGTTTAACTATGCTATTGCTCCTAATTGTCCTAAATTACTGTTTATAAAGAAACACAATTATTAGATACAGCAGAAGCGGTGCTGAGGGGAGATGCGGAGGGAGAGATGGTCGGGTACATCAACGTCTGAGCAATAATCACTGAAGCAGCAGCTTTCTGCTTTGCTATCGCAACCTGAGTCTTGGTGTTGACAGCACTGGCGAGAAGCAACGCCATGGCCAAATGCAGGCTCTTTCGCGGTTTCAGCACTGTCACCGGAGAAGTTCATGTTTCAGATTGGCATCCAACCTGCACATCACACAGGCTCGGTGAATCAGGAGGAGCTGAGCACCTTCAATCTCCGCCGAGGTCAGAGGAAGTGCTGTGCGCTCTCAGGAACTCGCTCGGCCACGTCCCTAACTTCCAAGCAGGGTCACACTGAAAGGGTTTGCTTCTGTCTGAAGGAGGAGATCCTAAGTATTTAGACCATCTAAATGAACTACAGTGTGTAAGAAAAAGAGGTGGAGGATAATCTCAAATGTAAAGCCGCATGGCAAATACATGCAATTATCAAACACTTATGAAAACAATTAATAATGACTGCATCTTGCTAACTAATAGGCGTTTTTAATGCAGAAGCAGTTATGCATCACTTCCCAGCCACACTGCACGAACTTCTTAGTATCCTTGGTTGTTAGTTTAACATAAAGACACCGGGGCCAGAGGTTTTTTGACCTCTCTAAATTTTCACCCAGCTGAAGGAGGCAAGGAAGCAGAATATGTCACTGAACGCATGCGCTTCCACATTTCTGATAGCAAAAGTTTCTAGCGTATCCAGAATGGCATTAGCTCTGAAAAGAAGTAAGATTTGGCACTGGTGTCACTGTGCATGAGCAAACGCAATGGGGAAAGCTGGCTAGTGCTGTAAACTGCCAGAACACCAACTGATCCTCAAAAATGAGTGATCTAGGAGCCTAAAGACCATGAAAAGTTTCTAACTGTGCTCTTCTCTGCTTTTACATGTTTTGCTCTAATGCTTTAATATTTCTACAGCACTAAAAATAATTCTCTGTCTGAAAACACTTTATTAGTTGTGTAACAAACTTATTCTAATTGGGTTTTTGCCTTCAGTAGAATGTCTCCAGAGATATTCTCTCTTTGGCCAGTGAAAAGCTATAAGAAATGAGTTGATAATGTACCCACACAAAGTTATTTAAATCCTCTACCCCTGATAATTCTTTCTCCTTTGCTTATTCTGCCTATTGATGGAGCCAGGTTCACCTCATGGTTAGCATTTTATGTCTGTAATACATGTTACTTGTCAGCAATCCCATTGCAGATGCCCAAGACTGAGCTGTAATGGAGACTCGGCCACCTTGGCTTCCCCATGCACCAATCCCTTCCCGAAAACCTTGAAGCCAGTGTGCAGACACCCAGACACAGGACTCCACTGTAGCTCTCTTGCAGTGAGCTCGGGTATGCTGATTCACTCCAGAAAAGGGTCAAGCCCATAATTTAGAAAATGTTTTCCAAATGTTAATAGCATCCTCCAACATTTTCCCTCTGGTTGATTCTCTCCACCTTTCATTTGTGATTATTACATGCACAGCTTTTGCTTACCGTTTCTCAAGGAGTGAAATCAGCTAATGAATGATGATGATGCTCTAAAGTTTCTTTACTGATAATTTAACAGTGCAGGGGCCCATCTTGATTCATACTGAAAGATCAGGGTCTAAACTGTGGTATTACTGCACAGCCCCGAGGAGCTGGGAGCAGTGGCAGCTTGCCATGTCTTTGTAAAAAGCCCAGGAAACTTTGGGACAGGTCCGCAGCTGGTAGAAGCTGTCACCGCTCCAGCAGCCCAGGTTGGTAAGCAGTTCAGAGCAGCCAGGTGTACACCTGAACTCACGAGGGATCACCATTTCAACATATCGACTCATTTCTCCTCAGTAGCCTAAGATCTATTCATAGCACAATTAACAGAGAAAATAAAAGATTTTCCTCCAGCTGAAAATATCCGAGTGATCTAAAAATACTAATACATTATGGCACTACTTTCAAAAGCACAAAAATGACTTGTGAGCACATCTGGGACTTCCAACAGGATTTAATTCCTGAATGACACATTTTGGAATAAGAACGTCCTTAAAATTCACACCAGTAGGAGAAATGAGGGGTACAGATTTGCCCCTTTTTGCACATAGGGATGCAGAGGCACCGAAAAGCTCACCAACACCACCCCAGCCCTGAGCACCTCCTGTCAACAAACATGCAGGAGTAGGGGCAGATGGTATCTCAGCCCTGGCCCCACAAACCAAGCTTTGCCACCTGAGGACAAGGAGCCACAGGCTGGACAGAAGCACAGGGAAGACAGGAGGAGGGGAGGGATTAGGATGCAGGCTGGTTTTCTGGCTCCTGCCAGCAAAAAATGAGAGCTGAGGTCAGGGACAGTGAAAGAAAAGAATTACAGCCCAAGTTTTCCCTCCTCTGGAGCAGAAGGAGCCAACCTGCCACAGCACTGGCATAGACAGTGCTGTCATGGTGATTTTGCTGCCTTCTCAATGTGCTGTCCAAGGCAAGTGCCTCCTTCTCCTCGACTTAGAGCTGGCTGTACCTGGCAGTATTTTCTCCCAGGGCCAAAGAGGAACCAGTGGCCCAAGCGGAGAACCATTTGTTCCACCCTACCTGGTCACAACCAGTCCCATACCATTATATATTTTGAGAAGTATTTCAGCTTTTATTTTACTGTTCGACTGCTTTGCAAATCCTTAGGCGTCCTGCGTTGTCTTACAGTAAAAATCCACATGATGCATTTGCATTAGAACGTTTTTCCAAGGTCTGTTAGTCTGGTCCCCAAGAGACACTCCCATAATTGAAATGCTTAAGTCCAGAGCTATCAATTATCTTTAAAAACAAAATGGAGTTCCACTAGGAGAAAATTACAGCCAGGTTTCTTTATATGTAGTAGAAATGTGGGGATTAATTATCACCACCCCTGTGCAAATGCCTTTAGGGTATGGGAAAGAAACAAGAGATCTTCTCTTCTTGAAGGAGACAGCTACACTCGTACTCCTCACATGCACCTGTAAGCAAAGACCACTTCAATCCAGAGCTTGCCTTCTGATTTCGGCAGTCCCACTACCCAACATATGGACTGCATATATATCTCATCTGTAGGACCGACCACATCCCTGTATTTATGTAAAAGCTTCACTCCAGCTGGATTTCTGGAGATATTGTACAGACCTGAAGCAACATGCTCTGCCATCCCACTCTCCCCCAAAACAATGTTAAATAAATAGTGTAATTACATACAATGCAGGTACTGCAATGCTTAGCTTCCAGAGCTAGGTCCGTGAGGTGGAACGAACTCCCAGCTTTGCTCCCGGAGACATCACAGCACCGCCAGAAGGACCTGTGCAAGGTCCGCAGGCTGAAGGAGATGGGAGCACCTGCAGCATCCATTTCCCCCCTCTCTTCTCCAGGGTATAACAACATAAAAGTAACGAATAGTTATTATTATTCATATACTCAAGATGGTGCATATTTCTAGTCTCAAAAAATTCTCATCTTTAATCGTGGTAACTGAACTCAGGGTACTTTCTCTCTGAGAGAGAAAGACACTCACCTGACATTGTAAAACTTCTGTCAAGTATCTGGGATTAAAGCATCACAACGCAAAACCACGGCACAGGCTATTTGCAAACAGGGTTTTCTTTAAGATTGTGCCCTTGATGACCCAAAGTAATGCTGCCATAGCTCCTGTGAGATGGACTATCTTTTCAGGTGAAAAATCTAACCTTTCTGCTCTAAGCTAAACATGTCAGTTTAAAAGAGCCTACTAAATATTCCTCTACCACAAAGCCACTTTTTTTATTGCTTCTAACGAGTTGTTGCAGTTCAGAAGTTTCCATTACAGCCTGGCAATTAAGTTTCTAATAAACTGAAGAGCTGCTAATTGACTTATTCATCTCACAAACTGAGGATCCAACTAGCAACCTGTAACCCGTTTTACGTCTTCTGACCAAAATTCATTCACGTTTTGCAAGCCATTCCAATTTCATTTGTGTAAACTGCCTCCTTCCCCTCTATGATAGTAATCTTTGATTCTGGGGAAAAGAAAAAACAAAAAATCATCTGAGAGCAAGCTATCGTGCCGTTGACTGTGTTAAGGGGACCAATGATAAGATATTGCTGTGCTGGAATCGGTACACCGGTGGTAGACCCAATATCAAAAATTTATGGTAATTGAAACCACCGAATCTTTGGAAATGCAGTCAATTTGACTCAGTATCAAAAGGTCACTCTATTCAATTTATACTTGATGCTGACCACAATATTGAGAAAATACCTGAAAGCAAATCATCTTATCAGCAGTTTGGGTCTCAACATTTACTGACTACATAGGCTAATTTGCTGATTACTAAATAAATGCACTACCTATGTCTTGGACCAGGTTAGCTCACCAGAGGGCCTTTTTAACTTGTATAGGACTTGACACTGTAAAAGCATTACCAAACCTCTTACCAGGAACTGCATGTTCGCAACGCTGAGGCACGCCGTGGACATACTATTATGCTGTCTTGCCCAGTGCCAGGGAAGACCACCTGGTCTTCACAGGTGGGGAACTGCAGCAGGAGAAGACCTGGCACGTCTTGCGCAGACCACAGTGGGCTAGGTTTGCGCAGAGCTTCACATCAAAGCACAAACTCTACCTACGTCACCGGTGGGGAAAAACAAGAGCAGGGAAAGGGCAGAAGTGCAAAGGGGAGGAAGAGCCTGATGAAGAGCCACAGAAAGAAGAAAGGCTGGGAGTTTTCCTTCGCTGTGCAAGATGTCCAGAGAAGCAAAGGGGGAGGTGAAGTTTGCTTGCTGCCAGCACTGATGGGGAAGCAGGGGTGAGCAGAGGAGCTGGTGAGCTGCTGCTGGGGAGGGGGGACGTGGGACGGGCAGCCCGACCCGCACGAGTACCTCACTGCCCGGGGTGCGAGAAGGTATGCAGGCTGCCCTCCGAGCCCACCACCCAGCACCTGCCCCCCGGAGCAGCACACGGCACCTCTTACCCATCCTCCCTTCCCCTTTTACAGGTTCATGCGCATGATAAGGACCTGAGCAACAACCCAGACAGAGATTTTTAAATTATTATTAAGCACCTAAAATATACAGGAGGGTAGAGAGTCAGTTCCTGACCAAGGGTCCCAATCCAGACAAGCTCAAATGGCGAATGAGTACTGCCAAAAGAGGGAGGCAGGGGGAGGAAGGCTACACGCTACAGCATCAGGTAGGGAAGATGTTCGGGACTCTCCCCTTTGCAGAGCTTTCAGTGATGGTGTCAGCAGTATTTCAGTCCAAATATTCAAACGCTGCTTGTTCAGATTTATTTATTTACTTGATTTATGGTACATGCCCACACTAATCTCTCTATGCACTGACATAAAATTTTTCAACATTCATATACCTTTGTTAGGCAGCGTGGCATGTTTTGGGAAAAAAAGAGCTACATATATTTTGCAGTGATTATTTCACACATGTAATTGATGTTAAAACTTCTTTTTCCTCTTGATAATGAGAGACATATCTAAAAAATGCACTTGAGTGGTAGTATAGACCCTTCCTTTGCAAACTATGAAGCATAATCTTGTCACTTTTGTTCATTCTCTATTTCAGTGTTGCATTTGCTTTAGTTTTAATTATATTGGACGTATCAGGATGTCTACCATAATCCCTACTTCTTTCTAGAGATTTATGACTCTACACAAATATACATTTCAGGGTATAAATTATATACAATATAGCAGAGAGCAGTTTACATATATTTTTTAATTTTATTTTGTTCAATTATGCGGAGACTGGTTTTTGTGTGAACAGAACACGCACTCAAAAATTCCTTTTTAAACAGCAAAATAAGACACTTCTATCTGGTGCTTTTACTGTTAGAAAATTGGGTTTTAATTTGACCAGGAAATTAGCATTTGTAAAGTACCAACTTCATTAAATGCTTTTTATGATGTTTTAATTTTTCAGCATGTCCAGCTTCATCAAACCTACCACCATGCCTGTTGAACAGGTACGACAAACACAAGTCATATCTCACAGGAAGAAAAACACCAGTTTTCCTTAGACATGCAGCATGAATGGATCAGTACATCATTAATACACCTGGGCTTCCCATCAATTTTTACTGTGATATAACTGGAAGGCTGCCATCTGGTCTGAGCTGGCTACAACAGTTTACTCAGACACAACACAAAAACTTGTTTGCAAGGCTAAAAATGCATTCACTTTATATGTTTTACCTATGTAGCTACACTCCTGTCTTTAAGTGTCACAGCAATGGTTCCAACATCCTCCTGGTATCTACCAGCAGACGTGTTGAGTGACACACATACCATTTAGAGAGGTGGTTTAGCTAGATAAAATAAACAAAGATAGCAGGTATTAGCCCTAAAAAACCCTGAAGAAATCACCACGAAGAGCAAAAAAAATATATCTTTAGGCATGTGCGCTCTACTCTTACCAGGCTAAAAAAGTTTCAAAAAACCTCAGTGGCGTTCCCATATCTAAGGAGATGCTCAGCTGACAGAACACCCCAGGTACCCCGTACTGTGACTGCCCTAGGCTGAAAGCAATAAAAGGCTCCTTTATAATGAAGCACCAAGTGAGAATGTGGAGATGCCACAGTAAGGAAGGTGCTAACAGGTATAGGCACAGAGCACAGGTGCATTTTGCCAGGCTTTTCAGTTCGCTTTTACAGTCCCATGAAAACAAAATGTAAGCTTGTCCCAGCAAGCCAATAAGCCCTCGCCTCAAAAAGCAGCGCTTGAACAGTGCATCCTGGTAAACCCCTACAACCACCAAGGACGCTCTTCAGGATGAGGAGATGTGTCTGAATTTTCCACCAGTTAAGCATTTGGATTCATTTAGATGTCTCATAATATCCTTAACTGTATTTCCTTGATTTGTCACTAGATGTTAAGACTTTAATGTTCTTTCAATGTAATTTTGTGTATGCAAATAGAATCATAAACTGGAGATGATTTTAAAACAGAAAATATTTAAAAAAACCCCAAAGATGACAGAAGAGCTATCTGTTGCAAAGCCTCCTCTAGAGCACGTCCACTCTTGGCTCATTTCTAAGTTTCCTGGACCTCACTAGTCTTCACAGATAATGCTGATAAAATGGGGTTGACACTAAAATGTAAAACTAATTTGCTAGTTTACACTAAAGCTACCTTGTTCATTTACCTTCAACCAGCCTAGCAGTTATGTAGCGCATGCATACTGTGGTGCACACTATAGTTCCCACTGCAGTTGCCTCTCTTCTATTTATTTCTTAGTCAAAACTGAATATATTGCTGATTATCTGTTAGTCTTTTAAAAGTGCGTGTTCTTGATCACCAGCCCTCCGTCTGTCCAATGTAAAAGATTGTATTTTTCTCTGTGAGGCACTGATGTTAACCAGTCCCTTTTTCATCAGAAATGGTGAAAATGAACCTGGGTGGGGTTTTTTTGCCCCACGTCTTTAAAAAAGACCTGTAACAGGCAGTCAAGTCCAGCTGTACCTATTAATGCACGAAGTACCATTATTAATTAGGCCGTAAGTTCCTTTAGGCAGGAACTGTCTTTTTGTTATGTGTTCACACAACCTCTTTCACAATGGTGTCCTGATTTACAATTTGGCTTTGAGATGCTGCCACAGCAGCTATAATGAATAATTTTGGGTACTTCTATTTAACCCTGCTAGTAACCAAAAGAAAAAGAACTTGGGCCCAGATGTTCAGCTGCTGTAAATTAGGGCCTCTCCACGGGTTTTAAAACAGAGCTATGCAGATTTACACTAGCTGGGGACCTGGTCCTCTGCTCTTCAGGTATGTTGGTTCTGAAGCTGAGAGCAGCAGCTCCTGTGTACTTTATCTGTACCAACCTGGCCCAGGACTAACAGCAGTCCAGCCCAAGGCCAGTAAGGGCTAATTCTTCCTACTTACCAAGCGAGATTTGCAGCTGAGCACCAAATTGCTACGACTAAGCAGATGAGTTTAAAAGTGGCTTGGGCGCATCTTGCCTACAATGCGGTAGATGCTGTGCTCACAAACCTCATTTCCTACTGGAAATTCACCAATGTATTTGTTCATGTCAAGTTAATCTTCAGTTTAAAAGTTATCCCCTCTGAAGTCAACACAAGTTATAATTCAAGCCTATGTAGCTGCTAGATGCACAGCCAAAACCCCACGGGATGTGCCTAACCCCAGGAATACTAAGTAAATTGCAGCCATTTGAATACTAAAACAGAGGTGGGACCCTGCACGTCACCAGCTTCAACATAGTCTAGGTTTTCTTGGCTCAGATGGCCTCCCTTTGTATTGAGATATTTTATCCTGCTCTATCAGCACCCAAAATGAGGGGGAAGAAAGAGGGGAAGGGAGTCGCAGACTGGAAGCAGCCCAAGACGAAAGAGCCACATTCCTGATCCAGTGTCCTGGGAAGGGAAATCCTGTTTAAGTGACATTTCTGGGGGCAGAAGGCTGGAGCTACTATCGTTAATCCAGGCAGCATGACCTCTGTTTCTAACTATTTCAGACAGAGGACAGGAAACTGCGCTTCAGTCTTGCTCAGCTAGATGAGAGGAGCAGGTGGGACCACTCGTGTTTAGGCAGCAATAAAATCCTGTTTTGTAAACGTACATAAGGATTACACACCATCGGGGGGGGGGGGGGGGAGAGAAAGGGGAAGGGGAAAGAGAGAAGAAAGTAAATAGAGTTGCACTTCATCCCATAAACTAGGGGGCCGGGAGGAACCCACATAGTACTTCCAATAAAAAAAGAGCTATCTCTAAGTGAATAATATTGCCAAGTTTTATCCACCCGAAGCACTCCAAACCACCAGCCGCAACGAGCACCGCAGTGTTTCACAGTTGCGTATGGCCTTGCCCCCTGTTCCAACAGCAAAGGGTGCCCCAAACCCGAGTGCTGGTGGCACAGGGAGCATAACGCTGACCCCAGCTTGACTCTCCCTTGGATTAGAGCAGCACAAACCAAGCGTCACCCGGCGAAGTCAATGGAGTTAAACCAGGACAGATTAAGTGTAAGTGAGAAGCAAATCAGGCCCTTTATGCCTGCCCTTCCTTCCCCGAGAAAAACTAAGTATGTTCCTTTTTCCTCAGGCACATCGATACCAATAGCCTAAACTGGCCCGCTTGGGTTTCACCAGTGGCAGTGCAGGGATGTTTATTTCCATTAGGTTGGGTCTGTAAAATCCTTTCATTCCTGCGCTTCTACGATTTCCAAACAGCAAAGCCTGACATTTTGGTCTCTGACAAGCAACGCTTTATATTGGGACATTTGAAAAAAAAAATCTATACAAAGAAAGCTCTTAAGACAAGATAGGCTGAGCGTTTTCACCACAAATGGTTTGTTTTAGCTCTCTCTCTGCCTCCTGTAAGACGGAAATCAGACAGCTTACTGGCTTAGCTTGTTAGGCCAGGTTAAAGGGATGCAACACTGAAAGGCTCTTACAGAAGCTTACCCTTGGACTAAAAATAGCAGGCACTAGAGAATTATCTTAAATACTACCAAACTTGTTCTGCACTGTGAATGCAGATAACTGTAATATGTTTCCATTTTTGGTAGTTTTAGAGCTTTTTAAAGTTACGCTCGCTTTAGCTGACTATTTAATTAGTTTCTGATTCTATTTGCCACTTTTTCTCTCAGAGATATAGCCTGAGGGGTACTTTGCCTATGAATCCTTTGTATTTAGCAGCATTGCTATTGTTAACATCTAATGAGCTGTTGGATTTGCCAAACACTTGGTATAGGTACAAACGCTTCTTTGAAATATAAATGTTTAACACATAGTAAATAGCAAATCAAAAGATACTCTAACACCGCATCCTCACTCTCTCATTGCCTGTCTCATCACAAGAGAGTAAAAATAAAAATCTGCTTTATTACATTTAATTCTGAAATCCCAAAATGTGTATCTGAGCGAGACATTTTTTGCTTACTGCCCAGGACTTTAGAAGAAAACTGAATGATTTTTGGTACTATAAAATGACTCGCACATATGGGCAAGGCTCCACGGTGTGACGTGGCTCCCCTCCAGCTGAACTGTGGAGCTATCAGTGTTTTATTTGAGGTAAAACTGCAAGACCCTACAGTCTTTAATGAAGCCACCTCATCTTTCAAACATATAAAATAAGCTTTTTTTTTCCCTAAGGCTACAAGCAGTTCTCTTTAAGTGGTCTTAAGCAGGGTACCTGTTCATCTGCTCCTCACTGAAAACCATGACAAGATATCAAAACAAAGAAACTCCAAAGCAAAGCACAAATTTTCTCAGTCCTTACATACATTTTACTCGTGCTCCAGCCAGTCTGAAAGACATCACCGCAGAAATCAGTCATGCGGTGTAACATCCCTGCTGCTGTTGTTGCCTCAACTCTCCGCACTTCTGCAGATAACACTGTCATGGGTACTCGCTGTACGAGCTGAGATCGGGAATATCACAGGATTCAAGCAGCAAGTGCCTCCATGCACTGATTCCTGCCCACTGCCTTCCACACGATGTCCCAGGTACTACACCAGTCTTGGCACCTGGATGATTGCCGTAACAGGAGTACCAAATGGACACCAATTCAGGCATGTATTTTAGCATTTTTTCCTTCCCCAGTTTTCCTGCAACTTTTTAGTATGAGTCACTCTAAACCCTCCACCTTGAGTAAGGCCAACTTCTAGAGACAAATTCTGAGCACAGTCAAGCTAAAACCCAACCATGCAGCTGAACGGAAGTTCATTCCCTTATCGGGCAGGCATCGCATCCGACTGCTGTGGAGCTGGCAGAGCCTGTCCTCTCAGACACAATTTTTCTTTGACTCTCTCTTCAGGGTGAGAAATGTTTTCACTGTTAAATTAGTGGTGGAATTCACAGATTCCCTCACCAGATATATACCCAGTGCCTTTATAAGCTCACACATAGACGCATAACCTAGCCACCTGTCTTGCAACTGCCATTAAAACCCTCCATATGTCTTCATTTGGGAAGCAAGTTTTCTTTTTGAGTCAGGAGTTAAGTTCACTCCCTCTCTGTCAAATAAACAACATGTCTGTTGTCACCTGGCTGCTGAGCAAGCCCTGTCTTTGAAAATATGCACTCAGTGATTTTAGCCATCTATTTCTCAGCCTTTCCTTCCACAGTCATGCAGCAAAAATAATGCCCATCTTCATTATGATGATGAACGGTACTGTCCATCTCCTGCAATTTAAATTTCTCCTGGTTAAGTGTTACTCTGGCACTACCAAGACAACAGCCCTATTGCACTGAACGATCTCCAGTCACATCGTAAGGGAAAGTATCTGCAGAAAGTACTCACAGTTCAAACAAACAAGACCAAGAAAGGATTATAATCTTTGCTTTACAGCAGAGGATTTGATGCGCAGAGATTAATCAACTTCTCCAGGCCAGAGAGTGCCCACGGGCATGGTGGAGGACAGGGCTGCAAACAGCAACACCAGCCTCCCCTTCCAATCAGGGGACAACATTTCATGAATGACAACAGTACACACAGTCCCTGTCCCAAAGCACTTGCAGCCGAGCTTCCAGTTGACAGAAGAGGACTGAAAAATGGTTGTCAAGAGAGTTGGGGTCACAGCACCATAACTAAGGGGAGGTTCATTTTGTGCATTCATGGAACTTGGTGATTTTGCCATTTTTTATGCAGAAAAAGTCTCCATCATATTTGCTCACTTATTAGTGGGATTCCAGAATGGAGTCTTCCAGAGAAAGTTAACAGAGACAGTAGCGAATGGCTACAACACAACAAGGACAGTGTGTCAGATGTACCTCCATGCCAGAAAGCCACAGCATACCTGTATGACGTAGCAGATGTTAGGGAGAACATCAGCGCGCTATAGCTAAAGAGACAAGTTTGGACCCGTGGGAAGGAACACGGTCATGACTGAGTTCAAAAGTGAGCACAGTGACCATCTAGCTTAACACGAAATAGCTGGGCCAACCCCCCAAAACACAGGAGCAAGAGGCTATAATATAACAGCAACTCAGCAAGTGTGTTGGAAAAACAAAGGGTCCACAAAATGTACTGTTTGAGTGGGGCCCCCTCTTTGTGTAACTTCGGGAAGATAAAAACCAGAAACCATCCAAAGCCTGTTGGGTAAGTCATTACCTGTACAGATAGTCAGACAGAGAGGTTTGCCCCAAGGAAAGATAAGCAGGAGAAAGTGAACTGAGGGTTCAGCAGAGCTTCATCTCAAAGATTCCCAAATTGCTATAAGCCAAGGAGGAAAATGTTTTACTTTAGAATTTGGATGGCACTTAGAAACAAAAATATTCACAAAAGCATCCCCTGGTCGTCCCCATCAGGCTGCCATGATGGCAGCTTTATTGCAATGTCCGACCACCTTCCAGACAAAAAAAAGAGAGAAAAAAAGCTGTTGTATTGCTGCTCCCCTTTTTACTGTATACTTTTTCCATTCTTTTCTTTGCTAGTGAAGAGACTATACTTTCTGGCTATAGTAATAGCTCAAGATCAGGGATCTGCTGTTAGGGACCTTCTGAGCTGAAGTGACAGCCTGAGATGTGGCACTCGTTTGCAGACTTTCGTATGTAAGACTGTGTCATCCACCACAGACTGCAAAGGTCGTTACAAAGTCTGCAGGAAGTCAGACAGCAGTGATAGAGGAAGAAAGTGTCTTTGGCACAGGATCAGGGATAAAATACTTTCTCAAAGGCATTTGTGGCATATCAGGCAGAGTGAATTGGAATTAGGATGAGGAATCGTGCCATTAACACCAGCAACAGATTAGATCCTGATGATTTTCCTTGTGTATAAGGTGGGAGAAGACAGGCTAGATATTGTGCGTTTATTGAAGCAAGAAGGTTAGAGATAAGATATAATCTAACCAAATCATGGAATGCAATTTGGGAAGATACCCAAGAGTTAGAGTCTGAATTAGCAGGTTTGTCTAATACCTACAGGTACAATTACACCCTGATGCAAAACAATTATTGGATTCCAGAGAGGGAGAACATCAGGTGAAGTGGCCTTGATCCTTCATCAGTTGAGTAGCATTCAGGACCAGAAAGGACACCTGCACATAATCCAAAGGTACAAGTATTCAAGAATTAGGAGGTAGACACCTCCAGGAATTTTGGAGTGTAAAACCTTGGCACTGGGAGATGCATCTTCTTTGCACAGAAACAATTCAGACAAATTCAAACATTTAAATAGCAGGTAGCAATATTTTGTAGGTTTTCATTCCAAGTCTATGAGCTTTTTGACTCCTTTGCAATTGAAAACAAGCATGTTATTACACCACAGTATTGTTCTGCCATCTTCCTCACACACAGTTATTTTGCTAAGGCCTCTCCCATGACAAAGGGCTGACTTACCAGTTAGCAGTTTCAAAGTTAAAAGAGATATCATTTTAGAACTGAACAGAGCAGTTGCAATGAAAATTGAAGTCATGCAAAATTTGACCAATTTCTTGTCTTAAAGCCTCTCAAAAGAACTTTGGCTAACTTGTGCATGGTTCCTGCGTGAAATGCAGAAGTTTGCAATGAAATCTGCTTTTCTTTTTTGAGGTTATCCACACTCAACTCCTAGATTTGACTCTCTAGGGGCAACAGTGGTGAGGACTAATGTGGACTCTCTCCACATCCCAGCAACTTTGATTTTCACAAATATTTGAATTCTTTTTTTAATTGGGAATATACCAGTATGGTTAGCGAGGCATTCTAAAGAAATAACAGCACATGATGACTCTTGATTAGAAATGACTAGAGAATATAATGCAGTTCTGGACAATACATTTGAGGGACATCTTTACAAGAGCTCTTTTAAAGAGTGATTTTGGGGAGGAATTGGAACAACCTAGCTGCTCTGTGAAAAGGGACAGAAGGGCAATGAGTTCTACTGTAGGATCTCTTCTTTTGCTGACTCAGTGAAGACATATTTGTCATTCAAAGACAAATTAGAAAAGGGCATGGATCGTGCTACATAGATGCTCAGTCTCAGTTATCAGCCAGGTACAGGCAGCTTCCAATGCATCTACCTCCAAGTGCATCTGAAAAAAAAGGCAATCGCTTTTGGTGGATGTGGACAGAACGTCTTTGTCAAAATTTCAGTTTGAGCAAATACTGCAAAGCGGTTTAGCACAGGGAGGATTTGTCCCCGCAGAAATTGACACAAATTCCTTTAGGACAGGGGCAGCCACCCCAACCGCATAGCTGGGATTGCCAGCAGATAGAATTAGGAAAACTGGAAGATAACACTGTGGCCTAATGTAAACTCTTAAATCTGCTGTAAACAGAGTGGTAACATTGGCACACAATAAAACTGGTATCTGTCATTGCACTCCGAGAAGCAGGTGTAGGGAAGGACAAAAGACATGAGTGGATTTTTGTTCATCCCTATGAATCCTGGTTGGGGAAAAAAGCAAGGTGATGGAAGCTGTGGCAAATAGCTAACATTATAGTGATGGAGGGCAAGCTGGAATGATGGTGTTGGAGGGAATAATGGGAGATCAAGTGGAAGGGTCCAGTTTGAGGTTCCTGCTAAACTTGTAGTGCAACTTGGAGTACCAGGCTGGAGAAGGCAGCATTCCTGGATGTTTCAAGCTGGACTGACAGAAAAGCCCAGTACCCACAAAAGCCATTTTCTACAAAGTAAAGCCATTTTCTAAAAAGTTTCTGACATGCCTGCTGGGCCAAGGCACATCTGTAAGAATATATATACACAATTTGCAAAAACATGGTTTAGGAAATAGGAACTATTATAGGTTGACATTTAGGGATAGGTCTTTTTCCTATTTTAGCTTTGGGTCTAAAAATCAAAGTTTCAAAAGTCTAATCTTGTGAGAGATCCAGAAAGAGAACAAGCACCTACATACAGCATGTGGCTACCCCTAACAAGCCCTCTTGGGTCCGGATGGGGTCCACAGAGAGGCAGTTCAAGTACATCTGGACTGTGTTCAGAGAACTGCAAGTGCTGGGAGCGGGGTGTAAGGTGATGCTGATGGTCCAGCGGAGAGTTAGCCCTCCATGGCCTGTTAGCTCTGACCATACTGGACTCGAACTGACTCAGCGTGGAGACCTTGACATAATTCCTGCTCCCTGGCACTCTGGGGAAGCTCCCCAGGCAGTTGCAGCAGAGCACAGCTTCTTGGACACCATTTAGATCTGTACATGACACAGCCAAATAACCTCTCCCAACCCAGATCTGAAAACACAATACAGAAACACCAACTAACTCTGCAGGAACCTACTTGGTACATCATGGTCAGCTCTAGCCAGAGCTCATAAGCCGGTAGGATCTCAACTGACTCTTCCAGATTTACTCCAGTGTCCCTCCATCATTTTCCCTGTGTTCCTGCAGGAGGGGTTTGCCCTCTCTCAGAACAGAGCCTAGGAGAAACATCAACATTGAGCAAAAGCTAATAAATCCACCCACAGCACCTGTCAGCACTATGCAGAGACATACTTATGGCCTTGCAATAGGTAGTCCTGATCTGGCTGTAAGAGCACTGTATCAGAGTTAACAAGTCCTGTCTGACTAGTTAAAAAGGGAGCAGAGCATCTTCCAAATGACAGTATTTCTTAGCTTCCTAGTCTTTTGGGGCGGGTTGTTTGGTTTTTTAAATTTTTTAAATTTAATTCTTCTTCTTAGGTCTGGAGATAAACAAGTCTCCATGGTGGGATGTAGTACTTAAGGCAGCTGCTCCCCAGGTTTGGTAGTCCCAAATCATGTTGACACAACTGCAACTTCAAGCTATCATCTCCTAGCTGTGTTATAGGTTAGAACTTTATTCCCTGGGTTGGGCAAGATAAGCAGGCTGTAACTGCCTCCAGCTGGCTGGGAGGAAGAGGAGCCTGGTTAGACAGCAGTGCTCCCAGGCCTCTAAAGGAAGAATAACTTGAGTTTATCTTCATTCACAAGCCCCAAGGACCAGCTCTTTTCTTCTTTCACTACCTTTGCTCCTTCCAAGGACTTCAGAGTGCACACCATAAAACAGGGATGGGCTGGTCACTAGTACATACAAAGGGACTATCCCCCTACTACAGGGGTTTTAGGCATTACCACGAGACAAGTAAATAAAGACTGTGTTTAGTAACTGGGGGGGGGAAGAGTATGGCCCAGCATCACAGCCAAGGAACCTGCTATGGCAGCTACTAAAAGGCCACATGGAAATACTACAATTAACCTTAATTCAGGGGATGAGGTTTTTCAGGAGGGTTAGGTATCCAGTGACAATGTCGAAAAAGTAAATGCACAAAGAAGTAATGTGCCGCCAGAACCGTAACAAAAAGATTGCACAGAAAGTTATGCCTTATGGATGATTTAGCAATATCACAGATAGCACAGGCTCCAGCAAAAAGAGTGAAATCATCCCTATCTTCCCATTTGTCGGCAGAATTTTAACAAGGGGCTCCTGGGAGCTCTTGGGGGCTCCTCTATGGCTCAACAGACAAATTAACTCATCAAAGGGAAAGTAGGGATGATTAACTAACAAGAGCCCCCTCCAGCCCATCACTGGCACATGGTTATTTCACTCAGATGGTGTTCACCTACCTGAAACTGGTAATGATGGTCTCGAAATCGGATTTACAGAAAAACATAGATAATAAGGTGCTGCAATAGTGACATGATAGGAGTTATTGGTCTGTGATGCTCTAGACTGTGCCAGAGGCAGCAGAGCTGTTTTGTAATGTTAGCCTCTGTTTTGTAACGTTATCCTCTCCGCCCGAGAGATTTCCTGCTGCAAATGGGAGACTCGGTCTCCAGAGAGGCATTTGACCTGACCCTTCCTATATGAGAGTGGGATCAACAGCAAAGAAAATGACAAGAGATGGCAACACTCCCATCACATACAAGCAGAAGCAGTTTGACACCCTTTCACTGGAAATGGATGAATGTCTCTGTAGTGTTAAGGACTGTGCGATATTTTCTTATGCCTTAGAAAAAAAACTCACAAGTTTTTCTGGCTTTTCTCCAGATGCAATTGAGGTGACAATTGGTAAGGTTTTGCCTGATATCTTCATGCTAGTGTGAAGAGTGCTTGTTGGGCTTTTAAGGATAATCAATACAGCCAAGAAAATCCACACCAGTCCTGGTGGGGGGGAAAAAGTAAAGCAAACACAAAACCAGAAAAAGAATTTCAAAAATGCATAAATTTCCCCCAGACAGGTAGAAATACAAGCCTATTGCTTCTTTTGTGCATGCCTGGAGGGTCAAATGCCTTACAGGACACATCCAACCAGACATCAATAAGCATGCACTTAGGTTTTTGTTTATTAAAATAATATTAAAATGATTGCATATGCATCCTTTTTTACCTGAAAACTTTAAGATTTCACTAGTCTGACAATGAGCCTGTGAAAATGGACAAGCTAAGGACCTGTGGAAGCTCAGACTAGCCCAATAGGTAGGTTTCCTCATATGAAAATTTGACATGAAAACTGAGGCCAGACTGAGAACACTCTTGCCTGACACCCATGTTCCTCTGAAAACTAGGATTTGGCCATGATAGGCTTCTTGCTATGTACAGACATGCCTCCTGGAGAATCCATGGCTGCTTAAGAGTACAGTATAAGATTTTCCAAATGGGATCAGGGACTCATTACCAGTCCTAATGAAGTGTCATTTTAAGGGGGAAGAAGCAGCAGCAGAGGAACACAGAAATAATTCCTCGACTTCCCGCTCTAGGTGGCCCTGCCTGAGCAGGTGGGGTCGGACCAAATGACCTCCCGAGGTCCCTTCCCACTTCAACCATTCTGTGATTCTGCAAAGCCCTCCCCTGCTCCAAGTCCGTTCTTCACCCTTTACCAGCCACACTGTCCGGCTGCCCACACCTCACCAACAAGCCCTCCTGAAGTGGAGACAATAGACCCAAGGTCCTCTTCACTCAGTCTCAACCCACAGGGTCTGGCAGAGTGGAGCACATTGTAACTAGATGCAGATACTCACCGGATGCATATTTAAAAAAAAAAAAAACCAAAAACCCTGAATACTGGAAGACTTTTAAAACTCTCATCACACCTGCTTTTCACTTAGGGTCACTGACTTCTCTGTGGAAACGTGCAAGCCCGCAGCATTCTCACCAAAGTCAAAATCCCAGTGAGAAGTCTCACTTGCATAACGTTTATTACCTGCACTCTCCGATGCAGTTCCTGAATCATTGTGTCACTGCTTATACAGCAACTTGGGAGAACAACAACTGTTTTTTTCACAAAGGTTTAGGAGTTCTTTCAGAAATAATTTTGAGTTCCCTCCATGAAAAACTACCATTCCAGAAGAAAACTCTCCTTGTTTCTTCCAGCAGCTCATGGGGAAACAGAATGTTCCTCTGACCAAACCAAGTCTCCAGATAACTGTCGTCACCACCTCCTTGCAAGTAAGCTCTTGGGTGAGAAACAAGTTTGCCACCCCATTTCTCTATTTTCAGGCAAGCATGTCTCCTGTAGGAGAGATTTGCAGTCCATCAGACCACTTGATGACTACTTGAGACCACCTCCAAATCCCTATGAAGATTTAATATCGCTGAGCACCCAAGGAGCAGATGTGGCAGCAGATGGAAGTGTAGAGGTGTAGGAAGTTCTTTCTGCCCGCTTGACACCTCTAACCCTGTAACGTGCTTGGAAGGGCCGATCCTGCCGAACTTCACGTGATGAACTAGATGGCTGCGAGCAGTTCAGGCAACTCAGACCTGTCATAAATTAACAAGTCAACAACACCTGCCCAAGGCTGCCACTGTGGCTCCTCACAGAAAATACTCTGTTGTTCTGATTATCATAGTGATTAGAAGTACCTGTTATGGACCAGCACCCCATTGTGTTACTCACAGTAAAGCACAAAAGCACAGATGTGTGTGAGGAAATGGAAGTATGATGCCAGTGTATCGCACAGCTCAGGCTTCATGACAACACCAAAATCTCAATAGGTTTTGGTTTTGTGCTTCCATAAACAAAACCCAGTGATTACTGCATGTGGTAAAAAGCAAACACCAATCATGGCCCTTCAGACTCATCACCAACACAAAGTGCTAATTAATTTCTCAATCATTACAAAGCACGGCTGTTGCTCCGTTGTGTCAGAACGGAAAGCTCAGCCAAAGCCACCAACTATGCATTGCAAAGGGGCTGATTTCCACTGAGACCTGAACCCAGCCTCCATGGCTGAGTGTGCGTGCACACACAGTCAGATCGCTGTGCGTGCCAGTGCTGCAGTCCATCACTTGCAAACATAGGCATTAGGATCCCATATGCACCTGCCCAAAGCTACCGAAATAAAAACCAGACACTGAAGAAAAAAAGGCCCAAAAACCTGGCAGGGGGCACTCCTCCAGAAAGGCTGCAAATTTCTGGTGCATCCGAGTATTAACCACTGTAGCATAACAAGAGCTACACGTGGATAAGTTTTCACAGACACACATATACACACACTCTTCCTTTTATTTTTTCTGCTCATGGGGAAAAAAGAAGTTCAACATGATTCAATGCCAAAACTTTCTCCCCGCAACAAATTTGCTCCGTGCAATTTCCTCCTCCTGACCTACACAGGCACAATAGGTTAGCGGCACTAGAAAAAAAAATTCCTAAATTAAGCTGCCTCGCTATGATTTTATCCTTCTGTAATGGCATGGGACTGAGTTAATGTTAAGTGGGATGGGGCAGCAGGGAAAGAGCATGCCAGGGTTAAGATGGAGCATTTAGTAGCAATTAGCAATGATGCACAGTGCAAAAATAGCAACAATAAAAAAAAAAGAAAAGAGGTTACACTAGAAATAAAACCATTAAGGGAAATAAATTTAACAGTTTAGCCAATTAGCATTTGTCTAAGAAAGGCAAACTTTCTGTTGCTGTTGTTAAGCAAACGGGGAAGAAAAAAACAGAAAAATCTTATCAGAAATATTTACTTCACACTAGCAATGTCTCCGTGAGTGTTTTTCTAACAAAAGACAGAGCCACTGTCCCATTTTTTTGCGACCCTCTCTGCAGCTCTAGGGAGAAAATATTTAGTTCAACATTATCGTAAGCTAGAATATGGCTCTATTTATGTGACAAGTTGACAACATACAATTTCATGCTTGTTGAACTGATCTGTGTTATATATTCACTGTGAATATTATGAAGGCTCACCATTATAAATATGAAACAGTATACACTTATTCAAAATAACTCCAGCAGTAGCAATTTATAGCTCGGTTGTTTGCGTGCTTATGAAGTCCAAATGCCACCTTAAGAAGCTGCATCTCACTAAAACAGATGTGGAGTGTGACTGTGACCAAAGTGGATTTAAGATGACCTCTGTGAAAGGAGGCTATTACATTTTTGTCTGTATGGCAGCTGACACCAGTTTGTATTTAGATATGTAGCCAGTGGGAACACAGTGTAACACGATGTCCTCAAGGGCTGGTTTTAATACGGGCCAAGACATTCGTCTAATGACCTAATTAGCTTACTACTGGTAAGTGTTAGTCTTCCCTCTTGCAAAAAGGACAGGTGCTCAGCAGAGCAGAGACACGGTGAGTATCTCTAGCCACGGCTGCTCCAGGTGAAGTATCTCCTTAATGGGACTGCGGAGGGGATCAGTTTCATGTTCTTTATCGTGTGCCTGGGGAATGGTCTTGGTGGCCTCATACATCAAACAATAAGCTCTCAAAGCAATTGTTTTTTGCTCATTTGGGACTTCCTGCCTGCCTGAAGGTTTCAACCAACATGCAAGGTTCTTGCCTTAAAAGAGACGCGTTTAGACAGTTTGTAGTTTGTCCAAGCGGGAAAGAAAAGGGAGCAGCAGCACACCTTGCTAACACTAGCTACAGAGCATTGGCATAAACTCTTCCCAATTATGTAGCAGCTGGTTCGAGTAAAATAAATTCCACTTACTGCTTGAGCCTTTTTAAATGTCAGCGTAGCTAGTCATAGATTATAGTTTACATACATCATCACATAGGTATAATGTTATTGTGCTGGTCTCTTATTTAGTAGACGCAGAAACCTGAGTCAGGTCAGAGACACTAGAAAAGGTAACGCATTCAAACACACAAGAAATGTGACATTGCTCCGTTAGGAATAAAAAAATTCTGGCACTTTCGCCCAGCCTCTGTTATTTTCTTTCCCTGGAATTGAGGGTCTTTCTCCTAGTCTCACAAGCCGTTTTTATGATACATTGTTACCTTTTATTGTTCTTATAAAGTTTCCTATCCCAAATCTGCATTTTTTGCCTTTCATGTTTATTGTTGTATTAAACCTACAATGTTGTCTGTTTCCCTACTAAATCTATCCCGCAACCACATACTGTACATTCATTTCTCTAGGACCTCAGTAGCTCTTATCTGTTTGCTTTTATGATCTCTTATGAACTGCTAGGAATAGCAATTTGCAGCGCTGTTTGTAAAGTCATCTCAGCCTGAACTCAGCCTTCCCCTTTTTTGTCATACAGCGCTACTCTGCAGTGAAATCCCATTTGCCATACAAGCATTTCATCACAGGATGCATTTTAGAGGGACACAAGTTCCCAAGTACCCTATGTGTGCTTATCATGTAAAACATTCAATGTGTATGAATGTGAATTTCAAAAAACCTACTTACTAGAGTAGGAAACTACATGTTGATACAACATGGTCCTGTGCTACCTTCAGATTCACCGATAAGCTGCCCACTCTACGTCACTGCCCAGAGCTATTTAATTTGTGCTCTCTGAGGCCTCAGACATGCTGCTATGCCGTTCGCACAATCTCAGTTCCTTTAAGCACTTTGATAAGCTTTATTCTGCCATTATACCATCTAGAACATTAAACACAATGTTTAAGTTCTATGTTAAATCACAATCAGTTCCTATTAACTGTTCCAAGCTCCTCATTTTTATCAACACTTACTTTATTAAATCCTTAATAATATAGATGGAATAGTTAGTTAATTTGTGTGTTGAGCCATGGATGTTAATTTGTAAACATAATAACATACTGCAATCATTTGCATAATAGCATTTTAATCTTTTTAGTAAAAGCTGTAATTCCCTACAAAGTACGCTGCAGTAGAAACTAAGCAACTATTGGTAATAATAAAAGAGGCCTTAAAATTCTGATCCTATTATAGTGTTGGAACATACCCAAACTGCTACCATAATCTCTGAAATGTTACTGTTCTCTGATTTAGGTGTCTGTGTCAAGAATAAAAATGAAGTATAACTGGTAGCAGTAGACTATTTCCTAAATGTAATTTAGTATTCACTAAGCACCGGCACTTTGCAAATAGCTCTGAGGCTTTCCTTCAAAGTTCAGAGCTCTAGTTATGCATATTGTGTGAGGTACACCATGCAGCTCACCTTCAGCCTCTGTTGTGCTGAATAGATGGCTATGATAAATCATGTTGATTTGGCACTGAAGGGCATCAGCCATCAAGGATTTGACTACTATGTCTTTTTTTCCCTGAGATTGTATCTCCTTGAACTGCCTGCCCTGGGCTACTAGTTTTGGAGAAAATTAAAAAGTGGAAAAAATGCTACAGGAGGCCAGTGTAGAAAGTCTATATAAGCTCGGCTCTCTGGAAACCCATTAACACCAGTCACAAGACTGGCAAAGAAAACATTGGTCGTTGTTTAAAAGTCAGGCCAAGTCATTTTACGCAAGATCTGGTAATTCATTAATCAATCTGGCTGCAAACCTTGAATGAATAACCTGAAATAGTGAAAGAGACTGGCAGCACCTCAGAACACGAGGGAGTTTATAATCTGAACCAATGCAAATTACCCTGGTGATGTTTAAGGCTCCCCTCTACCCTCTTCGTCTTCCTGATGCAAACCCTTCCAAATAAATAAGAAATCATTTATCTCCATGAATTTCCCTGCTGCCACGGGCAAGACAGTATGCATTTCATTGTGCATCTCTTTCTCTCCCCACGTTCTCATTGCTTGTAATATGGCAGTTTTTGGCAGCCTACAATAAAACATAGTAGCCTATTTAGGCTTTCCAAATACATGACACATAGCATGGTCTTGAAAAGTAACCTGGGCTACACCTATGCAAAACAATTAAAAATAAAGTAATCAAATACACTGAGCATCTTTCGGGAATACTGAATTATGTAAATAAATGAAATCCACGGAAAGGCAAGCAATGTGGGTTTTCTGAAGTCTTTTTAAAGGTTAAAAAAAGTGTTTTGCCAAGTATGAGAATACCACACTTAGAAATTGTTATGATTTTACACAAGTTCATTATACTTTTACCAGGTTATTGCCTATCTATGGGCTGCACTTTCTCTTAACATCAGTTGAGTTATTTGTAAGCAAAGCCAACAAAGAGATATATGCACCGTAGATATCTTGTCTCTCCATAATGCCAGGCATGGGTTATAAATAATTTTAAATATGACTAACCTTACATGATATGGTACAGTATATTTGAAGAAGCCTCAGTGGACAACAGTTTTCGTGAACAAAAAGCCTTCTCACTCGTGCCACATTAAGTTGTATGGTTGTTCACATTTTCACACAGCATTGGCTTTGAGAATGAAAAACTAATCATTCTGATTTTCTAAAAGTAGCCAAATCAATTTTTTACAAATATATTTTTTTAAAGTCTAATTCTTCACAAAAGCAAATAATGAAAGTGAATGATGCAGTGAACCATATAAATAACTTGTCTTGGGTGACTTGTTAACTATTTACTTGCATGAACTTGTGTCAATAGACAGTGCCCTGAGGGGCAAGAACTCCTGCATTTTATCTTTCCAGTAGTCAGAACAACGGGCAAAGAAAACTAGGTGAAAAACAGAAGAGATCAAGCTGTGAGTAGAAAGAAATCAACTAATTCATAATATGTATATGTACACACATTGATAAGAAGAGCCTCCATGCTGGGGCAGACAGTAAGGGCTTGATTTGGGACTAGTATCAGTTACACTAGCAGGCGAGTAGAATAACACAATGATGAATCAGGTGCGTCTACAAGATACTGGTGTGTTTTAATACTAGGGTGAAGGCCTGTATCTCATCACACCTAAGCGGGAGAGCAGGGATTTATACTCAACAGTTACATACTATCTAGACTAATTGGACCTTTATCTCACTTGGCTCCTGTTTGCTACTGTAAGTATTAATAATTTCTAGTCTGTGAGACTCCCAGTGCCATTACTTGTGGGTGCTCAGCTCAAGCAAGCGTCCAGGAACATGATTTGCAGAAAGCCTGAAAATTCACTTTCTGAAATACAAACCTTTCTTAAAAAAAGTGCACCAGCTTGAAACATCCAGGAACTTTGTAATGGGCTCTTGAACACTGGCCCTCACCTGGACAATGCCACAGGTACTGCACTAATACCTCAAAGCAGAGTGTGCTTCATTCAAGGTTAGGTTTGGCAATTAACACTGTACAGCTTGTGCAATTAACGCTGCTCTTGTACTTCCTGACATTTGTTTGCCATTGTGGTTCTTTCCCTTCCACCTCAAACAGACTGTATTTCTATTTCTGTATGACAAGGCCTCATCTGGAAGCTTAAGTTTGATAAAACGTACTACTCCCATGACGATATGAGAGAAAAAAAGTAAAAAAAAAAAGTAAGGAAAAAAGTTATTTTCTTTAAAAAGAAAAGCCAATGCAGATCAAGATGGAAAAATCTAGAGATTACCAAATGGTAAACTGCACAAAACTTCCACTCCCTCAGTTAAAACAAATAGTTCCTTGCAGAGTATGTGAGAGTGTCTCTGGAGGAAGAAGACATCTTCTGTTCTTGAGCACCCCCAGTCGTCACATTACAGAGCGGCAGAGGCGAGAAATAGTGCAAGGGATCCAGCTGCACGATTGAGAATGCAGACAGGGTTAATGTATGGGAGGAGAAAATAACTGTTTCATTCCCATCTTCCTAGGCCAAGCAACCAAGAAATGTAAATATAACATACTACAAAGCTGAAAATAGTCTAATTTTGCACTGCAGTATTGCAAAATGCTATTAGAGCACAATTTGTCCCTACAGGTAAGTATGGGCCAAGCCGTGCTGTCAGAGACAGCGATGCAGCCTGCAACTGAAGCCAGTAAGTGTGAGGAAATCCAGGCGTTTGCAAAGATGACAAAAGAATTTGTCTGTTAGGAAAGAAGCAGCATATTTCATTTCCAAACTATTATTTCTGACCTATTAGTTGCTGCCTAGATGCATTCCCCCAGCTGCATACCACCTATTTCTTCACACTGAGGCTGCTCATCCTCAGACGCATCCAAATGTGCCTCTGAGAGGTTACACGTAATGACCAGTACCTCGTGTCACCAGCTCCCAATGAGGTTAAGTACAAGCCTGTTTGTCTTGCTGTTTGCAACATGCTTTGATTTTCAGAATACTAACTGTCTCATACAGGAAGCGACAATTCCTATACAAGGCATGTAGGGGAATTGTCACTACCTATCCAAGACAATTTTGTACTTGGCAGCTGTGGCCACCAGTGCAGCCAGACAGTTACACACAGGCCAAGCAACAAGCCTGTGGTCAAGTTCCACTAGTTTTACTGAAACGATTTCTGTGCTTAGAGTTGGTAGATGCTTAATTATATTACTTATCTGGAACTTACACTTCGAAAGTCTGCATCTTCAACTGATTTTTCCAAAAGGAAAATGCCTCTGCATTTGGCTTTTGATGAATGCAGAAAAATACGTCTCCTCAGTTTTAAAAAAGGCAAAGCCACTCTCTACCACACTAGCTGCAAATGTGTCCTCTGCCCCCTTGCCTCCCTGCTACCAACCATCCAAATCAGCACACCACCACGCCGTACCCTGCCCGAGGCGGTACAACTGCAATTCAAGAACAAGACGGGGTTTGGAAACTTTGTAAAACAAGGCGCAGAACATTATACAACTAATGAAAAAAGAGGGCCTAAGCACAGGGCTTTGCAGGGCTAATTTCATTTTGATTTTAATAAAATTAATTCCAAGTTATTTGGGTGTAAATGAGAGAAATTGAATAGAGAGGACCGGTTTCTGCTATGAGTTACACTGGTATAAATCCAGAGTAACTTCATCTGCCTCAGGGAGATCACCATGGGTTTAGAGGTGTACACAAAAAAGAAGAATTTCATTCAGGACATGTCAGGTAAGCATTTTACTATACTGTTTCAGTTAATCTTTTCCAGCCTTTAAACTCCACCGTGATAACTCGGGGCTTCCCCGAGCCAGCGGGCCAGCTGTACTTCCTGGAGCTGCACTACCTGCTGTGTGAGAGGCAGCACCCGTAGCTTGCTGTTGCACAAGGTCTTCCTGCCAGCTAATCAATTTATTGTCCAATTTCCCAGTCAGTGGACGATCTATGGCATCTCCTATCATCAAGGAAGGAAGGAAGTTAGGGTTCAGGAGCAGCACGGCTGCCCCATAACCACGGGACGGAGAATCACAAAGGCTTTACAAAACAAAAGAAAGAAGACCAGAGACAAAGAGGCCATAACCCTCCTCTCGTACAACCTGATCCTCAAGGCAGTATTTTAAAGAAAACATTTAAATCTCTCCTACCACCCTTCAACTCTTACTTTAAGACTGCTCTCCATCGAGAGATACATGAAACATCCCAAATGATGTGCTGGCTCCTGAGCTACTGACAGCCCTCACTGCCTTCTCTCCACCCTTTTTCTTCCCTATACATCAACTATGAGGACCTCTCAATTTCTGTGCAGAGTGCCTTGCACAGTAATGCTCTGAGTGGTAAAAACCATTACTAGATATGCCCCAGCTCCAGCTACCCATCAGCCTGCTGTTGTGCTGCATTCTGCTTCTTGCTGGGGAATGCAAGTGGAAGACAACAAACACATTTTGACTTTTGTTTTTCTTTGTAGCTGACAACTGTGCAACGCCTCGCGATGACGCCACACGGCAGCGCGCTCTAGGCTCTCTTTAGTCGTTTCCTTTAAAAAAATCAAAAGTTCCATTTAATTTTTTTCAAGACTTTTCCCCTCCTTTCTCCAGATTGCAGGCCTGGTTTTGATCACGAGGATTAAAGGCGCCAGTCAGAACCCATAACACACATCACCACTTTTGCTGTCTCTTAACAGAGGAAAAATAGTAAAACCGTTGTCCATCAGGCTAAAAAAAAAAAAAAAAAAAAAAAAAAAANGGACTTTGCAACATGCACTTGCATCGCCTTGCCTTACCTCGAATATATTGGCGGGTTCATTGCTGTATTGATTGGAGATGATCTCTGACTGGTCGCTGTACCACTTGAGTCCCCCCAGAAAGCTGTCCGCATCTAGGTCGTTCACATCTAGTTCAGAGAGGTCAAGTTCTGGGAGATCTGGGCAAAGAGGCTGGTCTTCGCCAACCAGAGCAGCACACTGCAGGAAACAGCAACACAGAAATAGTTTCATTAATTACCAGGAATCTATTAACTTTAATATCATGTGATAAGAATTAAGCCTCGATTAAGCTATGGCACAGGGTCACTAGAATTGACTTTGTTTTCTGGAAAAAAACCCACCAAGCATTACATCATTGTTAGCTCTACACAGGTATGCAAAGGAGAGGGGGAAAGAGGAGGGCATAAGCTGCCTTCTCTGTTTCGTCCCTGTCCAGGGGCAACAACCTTCCTTCTCCCTATACTCTTTTATAACAATCATGTTCAAAGCTTTATTAAATCCAACAGCAGAGGCCAAAGCATGGCCTTATTCTCCTGCTTCAGAGCAAACCAGTGCAGGTAGAAGTTACAGATGAATACCTCTGGGCAAGGTCTGTCACGCATTTCCTGATGCATTCAGGTTAAAGAGGCACAGCCTGTTACAGCCTTCAGCCCTGGAGGCTAGCTCAAGCTGGAGACAGTCACACTTTCACTTCTACAGATCCTCACCATAATCCTGGAGGTCAGTCATGATGGTGGCTACCATATGGGCATAAAAAAGTACGGGTCAGTGATGGTGCTGTGCTCTTTCCCTGATGTACTCAATGCACAGGCCACAGCCACCCAGTTACACATCAGGGTCCTGGCAACCGAAGTGCATTTTGAAATATCCTTATATTCACCTTTGGGTGTCAGGCATAGTTAGCTCATGCAGCCTTTCACCTGCTTGGTGTGAACACGTATATTGTCCCACGCAGCTTCCTAAGTGTCCCCAGACAGCGGCTGCAGTGAGGGAACCAAATGGGTTTTCCTCCTCTGGCAGCCTCTGATCCAGTAATCCTAATGTAGACGGTCTGTGAAACATTTTGGTTGAGGTAGTAAACAAAGTCTAGTCTGCATGGATTCTCTTGAGCAGTGCAAAATGTTTTTGTCTCCATGACTTACGAAGAGAGTAGTGATAAATACAAATAAACCAGGAATAAGTGTCCTTTTATATGCTAGTAGGAAGCTAGATAAGGTATTGACTGACCTACTGAGCAAGAAAAAATTAATAACACACATCCACTTCAGCACGGCAACTGAAATGTTAGAGTATCCACCAAAACTGTTTCCTACTTATGGAAAACACGTAGTAACAGCTTGGCAAATAGTGGAGTCCCATACATCAACGCTGCTCAGTGAGGCAATTCCTCCTGCACTGTACCATGTACCCTTGTAACTCATCTCCGAACATCTATGTTGATATGGGTATACTGCAAAACACACGTAAAGCTGCAAAGGCACCAAGCACTAAACGGTTAAACGCCATTTAAAGTCAACTGAGTCTAAGGGCTTCCACCCTGACTATTTCTAGCATTGTGTTATGGACGGCCAACAGCAGGTCCTCCTCGACTCCCGTCAGTTGACTGGGTGGTTTGAATGATTTCCCAACTTCTATTTGGACTGAAGTCAACCCAGAAAGTGCCACTTTCTGTAGAGAGATCCGTAGGGCACTAACACAGTGTCCATTGATGTGAACTGCTCAATACCGGTTCTGTCACTCTTGCAAGGACCGCCTTTTACAATAATGCAAGCGAGAGCTGCTGAAGGTTCATTTCATTGAGGTTTTTGTCCCTGGGAATCTCAGTGCGTCTGCAGTGCGCGGACTGGATGCAGCAGCGCAGCCACGAGCAAAGATTTTGTCTGTTGGCACAAAGACTCGGTGCGGCTGGTGTGAGCTATAATTTACCAGACAACTTCTACGTCTACCAGGACACTATGAGATAATCATGGAATAGGCCAAGGGGCAAGGGAGCTGAGAGGCTGCAAAATGAAGCTCTCAAATAGCAGTTGCTTTCCTTCCTATTGTTTAAGGGGCTGCAGAATTTTCAGAAGTCAAAAGCTCACTTAAGTAATTTTCACTGCGCAGAATTTTTTATCATTATTTTGGTCATAGGAAAAAAAAGCCAAAGAAAAAAATTAAAGAGTTCCCTCTTCTTTAGTGCAAGACACAACGTTCCAGCAGCAATCTTATAATGCAGAGATGACCTTTTTCGATGCTTGGCTGAAATCTCTGATCTTATTAAAGGATAATCGAGTTTTTGACTGAAAAGGTAGATTCTCAGCATCATTCTCAGGTTTGTGTTGTGGAGGTCAGTAGCTTATAACTGATGCCATAGACTTCTAAAGTATCCTGCGGATCTGTTACTGCCTTCGTTTGTAAAAATAGCTTCACTTTGTGAACCACCTACTTAAACACGTTTACTCTTGGTAATCTGCATTTTTAAGTTCCTATAGTGGGCTTTTGAAGCAACATAAACAATTGTATTAAAAAAAAAAATCCTGCTCATCACAGCTTTCATTTGCCTACAGTAACTGCAATGTCACCTAAAAAAATGTAATTGCTAAAATGAAGTATATATGCTCTTGCCAATGTTGACATGATAATAAAATCAATGTTTCTGAATATGACATTATGCTTCTAATCTGAGACACATTAGTAGCAAGTGTTCCTGTTATTAATTTATATTTGGCCTTTGGCTGATGCCAGATTTAACACTCCAAGTCCTAAAACTGTCCTCATCTGACACGCTGATATTTACTGTTTGCCTATACATCTGTAACAGGTGCAGCTGCATTGCTAGCATACATTTTACTGTCTTCCCACCGTTATTTGATATGATAGTTATTCCATAACTATAGCCTTAATTTTATAGTAATATTTAGGAATATAAAGCCGTCACTAAACACAAAAGGCTAATTACTGTGCGTTATTTCACTCCAACAGGCTTTTTTTCTCTTAGTTCAGGCGCAAACAATAAATTAGCTTAACTGCACTGACGATAATGAATCATTATAATTAAGTATAATTCTCCATTAACCTTTTGGACGTTTTTGTGCCTTTGAAGGTAAATTAAAAAAAAAAAAAAAAGAAGAAGACTGGACTTGTGCCATATTAATTATATTAATGAAAAAATAATCTGCGTTTTATTTTTAACAAGTTTTTCAAACAGCCAAGGGGATGAACTCAGGAAAGAAAAAGAGACTTGACAGAATGTGTGTCATGTGGATTCTCTCTATCAATCTTCGCAACCTTACTGTACATCACCTTCATTAAACTGTGAAGCACTGGGGACGCTGATCAGCTACAGTGATGCAGGCCTTTATTAAGCAACACGCTGTCCTGTCATTATGTGAGCGAGAACATAATACCTTTTACATTGACAGCAAACATGAATGATTCAAAAAATGAAAGCTGCCTCCAGTACCTGCCGCTTGTGATATTTTAGATCAGTAAAGGTGATCCCCCGAGCCAAAGCAGCACGCAGACGCCTGTATTCCTACAGGAAGTGCAATGCAGGAGCACATTGGTAAAATCCTACCCACAGTTAATCCATCCACCACACAATTAATATTAAGATCAAACCAGGGTTTTTTTCCTTTTTTTTTCTCTGCACTATGAAAAAGTCATTGACATAAATTATCTATTCTGTTACTAGCTTGAAATTACTGCAAGAACTCTAGTGATTAAAATAAATCTTCAGTATTTCCATATAAACTGGTTCCTCAATCAGCTCCTAGCAGCATTAGGAATAATACATGATGGAAAAATGAAGCGACGGCAGCTGAGACCCATGCTACAAGCCAGACAACAACCCACAGGATACTCCAGCTACTCAGAAACAATTAGGACTTTGGAGCCAGAAAGTCATCCACTTACAGCCTTGCCTCATAATAGCTACAGGACATATGAATTATCCATATCTATTCCACTTTACCAAGAAATCAAAACAAGATAAGAGCAATTACAATATGCAAACAGAAATCAGTGGATACAATGGCAAGCTGCAAATATTTAAAACACGACAAAAAGACCTGAGAATCCGCACGCATGCTCCACCAGATAGGAAAAATATACTGGAGAACACAGTACATTTTTACTTTAGATGGGTAGCTCTCTACGGCATGAACATCTTATTTAAAAAGCATCGCCTGTAACCTGTTTTTCCCTCCCCCATTGCCCGAGGGGAGCATTTTAAGCACTTATTCCAAGCTCGCAGCCAGAGGGTTAGTTCCTTTGAGCAGGTCTGTATTTGGGATTCCTCTCCATGGGGTCCAAAGAAAGTTTGCCTTGCTTCGCAAGTTGCCCGAACTTTGAGGTAACGCTCCATTTTGCCGAATGCAAACATGCAGAAATCCTCAAACCTCACTTTATACTCCAGAGATTACCAGGGAGCTGCTTGCTTTTTTTTTTTTTCCTTTATGAATTGTAGCCAGCAGAAGCTGTGGATTTGATGTATTGCCGTCTATTTTTACACAAGCAGCAGCGGCAGCAGTGGCAGCAGCAGCAGCAGCAGCAGTTCACACAGTCCTGCATAAACTCTATTCTCATGGTTCATCCTGTTGTCTCTGCTGTACAGTGGGATTTAACCATTTGTTGGACTACTCGGATTGACTGAGAACCCTGCTCTACGGGACATTAGCTACAGCATCATTATTCCAATAACACAAGAAGCAGGGAAACGTCTCCTTCCAGAAATCTCTTTTAAAAGCATCTAAAGCCAAACAACAGGGTATTCATTCTCGTGTGCGTGTTTGAATTCTGCAGCTGATAAACAAGGAAAAAACCTTCGACAGAGCACAGTAAAACAAGCAATTAAAATATGAAGCCACTGGTGAATTTTAACTCTTTTTTTTTTTTTTTATTTTGAAAAAGAAATGTTAATCTTATTCTAAATAAACATGGCATTTTTCCAACCAGGCCACTAAACGTCACTGGAAGGACTTCAGACACAGATTCATATCAATATCTTAGAGCATAAATATTGCATATGACAGGAAAGCGAGCCAGAGGCACATGAAAATAGTTTCCAACTGCAGGAGATACTGATGACAGGAGCTCAGCTTTGATTTGCTCAAGGCATCGCAGAGTAACCTTAAAATAGCAAACTTACTGGAGTTAAGATAAGATTCGGACTTGTTTGCAAAGTATGCCGCCTCGGCCGTCCTGCCGGTTCCCTGACAAGCCCGCTGTCCCCACCGAACGCCTGCACCCCACGCGCTGCCCACGCTGCGCGCCCCTCACCTCGAGATCACTCCATACAGAGTCGTGGTTGCACATGTCCCACGCCATCCAGCTGCGGAGCGACGGCAGGAAAGCTGGCAAACTACGGTCCAGAGTCAGGCAGGCAGGCAGCAGACACTCATGCAGGCAACGAGACCCTCTCTGAGAGTGAACCGAAGGCACCTGTCTTACTACTGTTCCCCGTCACATGACAAAGCTATTAAAAAGTAGGCTGGGCTGTCACTCATCCAGCCTTCTGGTGCCGCTGCTCCAGCCCGTGACGTCACCCAGGGGCAGACCCAGCCTGAAGTGAAGTAAATCTTTGCAAAACCCGCTCAGACCTCGGCGGCCGCGGCACCACGCTGTGATTCAAAGCAGATTTCCACGCCACACCCACCGAAAACTCTGCTCCTGCCGTAGAATAGCTCGCATCTCTCCCCATCTTTTTTAATTTCTTGGCTTTCTTGCTTTCTTGCTCCCCCCAGCAAACAACAGGCAGAGCTGTGTTTATTATAAAGAAAAAGTGAAGTAACTCCACGCCGAGCTACAGCCTGCGTGCTCTAAATAGCCCGAGCCTAACCTTTGCAGCGCCTGCACCGGCTCCCCGGCGCTGTTTTCTTTGGAGAGGCTATCCCAGAGTTCAGCAAAAGTTACAATACCTTCGAACATTTTTTTTCACTCGGGGATTTTGCACCTCGCCAAGTATTTTGGTTAGGTTAATGGTTTCTCGTTGATAACTGCAACTTGGGTGAGTTTTTCCACACCAAATACATCAGCAAAATCCGCATCCCGCCCCCCCCCCCCCCGGCATTTCCCAGGAATGGAGTAAGCATCTATAAAAAACGTTCATACAGTTATCTCACCTGCTACAAGGAGGAAGCCTGATCCTGTTCCCAGCTAGACTGCAGTATTCCTCAGCTGCTCTTTAATCGTTTCTCTGTCTCAGCGTACTCCCCCTAGAAACCAGGGCTGTTACAAGCAACTGCCACAGTCCTGCCCATAACTGCTGAGACCCTCCCTGCTTTTTCCTATAAGCACCGCTGCCTCAGGGTGCATTTCTGTATAAACACCCTGCACCAACCCCTCTGACCTGGACCCAGCGTTTTCTCATTGAAAACAAAAAAAACCCCTCTTGTCCTGTGAAAACCCAGACATGCTGTTAACAGAAGTGTCTCCTTGTCGAAGCCTTTCCCAGGCTGCTGCAGGTGCAAACTGGTTTATGATGCCCCTTTGCACCTCATACAACAAACTCCAGGTACCAAACTGAACCGCAAAACATTGCCCACAACAGGGAAAACCAAACAAATAAAGGTCTTGTTTAATTATCCCCACCTGTCTGTTTATTGCCTTAAGTTGCAGCTTTTCTAATTAGCTGGGTGCAAAAAGTCTCGTGAAATGTAAAGTGCTGGCTCCGTCACGCTGGGCTACCAGTCAAAGTCACAAAACTATAATTGATCATCCTCCTTGTCATAAAATATTCATTTTCATCGTTATTTGCAAACTTGAGTATTCTAAAGGCTAGATGAATTCAATTATTATACAAGGCTATGGCGATTTTGCTGAGAGAAAAAATAAATAAAAAGGAGTACAATTCTTGAAACAGCCTTTTTCCCACAGACATTGGAAACTTCAGAAATGGTAGGAGGTCTCAGATATATTCTTAGCTTATTTGTGTTCCCTTGTAATTCATTATTGCCAGTCCTGATAAAATGCACAGTTTTCCCGGCTTGCGCTTAAGTTGCAAATCACATCACACTGTCATATTTTCACCAAGCACAGATGACAAAAATGGCATTGTTTTTACTTTACTTAATTAAAAAAACCCACAGCAAAATACCGAATGACTACAGAAAGCTTTTCCTACGAATGATTAAATTAACGGTATTGCTTTGCTCTCACAACGAAAAAAAACTCATTTCCTTCCCAATTATATGCTGATTTAATGATAAAACTGCAGTAAATTATTAAGATCTGGGGCAAAGGTGAATACCTCTACCCCCCAAACACTCAACTGTGAAATAATGCTGGGCACCTGCCTGCCTGGAGTGGAGTCAGTTCTTATTAATTATTATCTGTGGATCCATGGTTGGTGGAATATTCTCCTTCAATACCTACTTATAATTGTGTTCATTGACTGTGCCGAATCCATCATCTGGTTTTTTTGAAGTTTCATTCACACCTTTTATAGAAATGTATTTACACTGGAACATTTCACATTACTGTTTTGGTTATTTTGACCTGCTCATGTTGTTTCTATTTTCTACATTTCCACTTCACTGCTTTCCCTTCAAATTAGCAAGTTAACTGATAAATATGAACTGTGACCTTAGTGGTGCTCTCACCATACAAGCTTTAGAGACTGGAGAACTTTCTTAGTGCACTGTAGACAGTGCAAGCAATAGGTAATAATAAGAGAGCCCCCCAGAGCTTTTCTATGGCCCTGTCCACATTACAGCTTGAACTTTGCTGGCAGTTCCAGCATTACCTGGAAGGGATGCCAAGCACGATTCCAACCACAAAAGACTGCGAGGTTTCAACAAGGGTTCCCCACTGCTTGGGAAGAATTTTATTTTTAAAAATCAAAGTGTCTAACCCCAGCCATAGTACAAATTTACTCACTAGGATCTTTTTTTCACGTTTTAATGTGGTTTTTTGAGTGTAGTGCCCATGACAGGAGAAAAGCAAGGAAGGCGGTTGCAGCGGTGGTGTAGTTTGGAAACGGAGCAGCCTCAGCATATGTAAATGAAGCCTGTGAAACCCAGCCAGCACCTAAGCTGCTCTCCTCAAAGGAAACCTTGTCTTCTGAACATTCCCTAGTAGCTTTAGCAATGCTCTCCCCTCGTGTTTTGACAACATGAAAGAATTGCACAAACATCTTTCCTGGGGCAATATCTCAGCACGCACACGTTATTTGGTTCCATAACAAACACTTACAAAGAAAACCCTCTTTCAGCTGGTAAAGTCTGAGGGTCCGCGTGACCCCATCTGCCCTGTTGAAATGTCTGTCATTAGACCACCTCCTCAATCACTGCACTTCCCCTGTTTTCAGGTTACCCTGTACCTAGTCTCAGCGATTCCCAAATTTTGCCTTTTCTTCTTCAAGGGCCTTTCAACTTTCAACTGCAAGAAAGTTCTGGCAAGCCTTCCAACTGCATTTGGGCATACATTCCCAAATCCTGATACATTTTTTAACAGGACTGGAAGGTATGGCTGCCTGCAACAACAGGGAACAGAATTCAAAGACCGATGCCTTCAAGCCCTCTGTCCTTGACTTTTTCCTGGATTCAGCATTCATTTTATCTCTTCCTCCTCTTCCTTTCACCCACGTTCTCTAACTATGGTCATGTTTTTATTCCCTGTAATTTAGATTTCTCAAAGAAGCTACTGATTTTGGAGCCTCTGTGATTTTGAAATCCAAAACTTAGTCCCTTCATCATGGTGCTGAGGAAGAAAGAATTTCTTTCCTTGCCCCCAAGACTATGGTACTTGCTGACTTTCAGCAAAGTTTGCTACTTTTCCAGTGGAGTAAGGACAACTAAACTTGTATGTAAAAACAATGCTGGAGTTTCAGCAAGCTGAGGTTTGCAAACCAGTTCTCACACCAGTTCAACCCCTGGCGCTCGACCCTCCAAGAGTGAATGGCCTTACAGCAGAAGATCAGCCAATGCTGTATATAAAAGAGCAAACTGCACTCCAAAGGTGTGTTAGCGTGAATGGTGTTCTATATAAAGTATATGTACCTTATTAATTTTTTATTGGAAATCTTCCTTCTGTGCATCTTTACTCTTATTTTTTGCACAGGCCTGTATTTGTTTTCCAGTCCATTCTCTCTGTTCCACTTCTATCCTATTTGTTTGCTGGGTTTTTTTTTCCTTCTCAGCTTCTTTTCCTTATTTATCCAGTTCATCCTATCCAGAATATGCCCTCAATAACATACGCCAGTGAGTCAAACTCCTTGAACTTCTGGATTCATTGGTGCAGTAATTCTACAATAGAGTAAAGCAGTGTGCCCTCTCCAATTTTGCTAGGGCAGTTATGAACTGAGATTTCGGTTTTTTTAACAGAGGAAAGCCATGATGGTGCTCTGTACCAGCTCTGAAAAACCCAAGTGTTCTGGGCCAAATTAATGCCTGGCCCAGCTCTGGGCCACAGGCTGCTGTCTGAGGAGCTGTATATTAGAGAGTCCAAAATAACTTTCTCCGAACAGCAATGCATTACTGACGTTACTGACACCGGGCTGAATTTTGCCACATCTGCCTCCACAGACTGAGAGCTCAAATAAACAGCACTGAATGCCAGGGGAAATCACTTGCTTGTTCACATGCAAATGGACCTGACTGTGAATATTCACTATTAGTGCAGATTAGCTGATTATCAGTGTTAACCAGGCTTGCAGACATGCAACTCTTTGTAACTTGGTGCTTGTAGTAAAACCTTCCAGGAGGGCCTAAGTGAAGCAGGAGCACAGGTACCCACTACAAGAAATCTTCCTAAATTTTCTCATACCTCCCTGAACATCTCCCTCTTCAAAAGCATATTTCACTTACTCATTATTAAATCAAGAAAAGCAAAGCCACTCCAGCCAATTACATAAAAAATACATTTGTCACTTGTTTCCCCCCAACATTTGGAGCATATGTTCTCCAGTCCCCACATTTGCTATGATTTGCAGGAAAATCCAGCTTGTCAGGCCTGTTAAAAGCAGCATGAACAATGTCTTTCACTCGGGTGTTACTGTTTCGCAGAGAGACTAATCTGTAAAAGAGCATCTACATTTAAATTTATTGCCCCTATATGTCTGAGAAACAGAGCCATGTAAACACATCAGTTTCCTGAGGAGGCTTTGGTGCTGTTTGAGCGCAGACACCCAGGCAAGCCAAGGAGACAGATTCCTGTTTTGCAACTTCTTGCACATTGGCACAGCAGGCAGGACCACATCAAAATCGCAGACCGTTGCAGATCTTCATCATCCCTCCTTTACTCACCTCACTGCTGATATTTCCTTGGAACAAAAGAAATTGTAAAGTTCTTTTTTCCCCTTATCCTTCCACACGTTCAAGTCCCTGAGAAAAGACCAAAACCTGCTCACGTCTGATATTATCAGGGAACCGGCTTCTGGCATTCCTGTTCAGCGGCTGGGGGCATCCCCCTGCACTTTGAAGCTGTGCCCTTCCTCTCCCCTTCCCAGCCTCACTGAGATGCTCACACCCGTTCTGGGGATGGGCAATTGTCTTCTCAACTTCAGCCACAAAGGGTAGAACCTGGGAAAGCTTCAGGGATACACCTTGTATTTGTAACTCTCTTCAGAGCCCTGGAAAACGCCGCCCATTACCCCTAGTACCATCCACCTTGCACCATCTTCCCTGGGGCACCTAGAGTATTACCCTGGAGCCCTTGTTTCCTGACTCATTCATCACTAATACCAATCTAGTTTTTACTGACTTTTTCTGAGAGCTATCTGAAGGGGATGATCCCAGGAACAACCACCACGGATTTGATATCCTAGGGTGCAGAAAAGATTCCCTGATGCAACCGTAAGCAATTTGGTGGAAGCCAAGGCTGTTCCAAAGCTACCATCCCTCGCTGAGGCTGCCACCCAGCTGTCACACTGCTTTTGGGGCTTGCTTTGCCACCTGCCCATTCAGCCACCGAGCCAGGACCTCCCCGCTCGGAGGGATGCTGTGGTGCTCAGGCTGCTACAGCAGCGCAGGAGAGCGCACTCCCTGCCACATCCATGCCAAGGCTTGCGGTAGCTAGTAGAAGAAAAAAATCCCATATTTCCATAACATAGCCTATCAGCTCTCTAAAATGGCTGGGAAGGCAACTGCAGTGGAGCACACACAAGTCTGCAGCGCAGCACTGGAGAGAACAGTAACCTTTAAATACTCCAAAATCAAATCTTGTTTTACACAAAACCGCTATGGTAAAGTCGATGTGAATGAAGCACCTTTGAGTGAAGGAACAGAGGGAAAGGCAGTGGACAGCTTTAGTGCCTCCTAGCAATTTTTTTTAATAAACTAGAGATGACAGACAGCCTTACCAATACATCTCTCATCTTCAAATAAGACTTTCTTCAGACAGAGCTCAGTGGAACTGAGTCAGCCTTTTTTCTTGGGCCTAGCTCTTGGCATTTTTCATATTAAAACAAAGTATAATGTGGAAATAATTCTGAACTGTAGTCATCTGATTGGATTTTAGTAACACAGGCCACAGATTTGCTCTGCTATGATTTTAGGCAAACAAAATAAAATGAAGATACCACACAGAAGAACTAGAGGTGGTTTTGTTTTGTTTTGTTTTGTTTTGTTTTTTAAATATGCTTATGCACCAAGTCACCCTTTATAGGGTTATGCCTGGCTGCGGAGGAGGGCGAGCTCCTGCAGAGATGGCTGTCAGTGGGCAGCAGAGCTTCACGCGTACAGCATCCAGCACTCACGGCTTGGCCTCAGATGGTCCCGGACCGCAGCAAATGTCCCCTTCCCCAGCTGCCCACAGCTCCTGCACCCCGTTTTACTGAGTCAGCCAAGGACAGGGCAAGAGGAGACCGGATCACCTCACCGCAACAGCCAACACAGTCTTACACAGACAAGGCTCCTGAAGGATCAGCTTCCCCTGACCTCTTAACTAGTAGCTCCTGCCAGCCAAAATTGAGCCCTGAAGTTATTTTTAGCCAGAACCCTTCATGAATTGCAGTTAACTTGCAATATGCAAACTAGTGACTAGTGCTAGAGGAATCCCTATGGGTTTTGTGGTTCCACTCTCTGCTCAAAAGTCCAATTATTAATTTTTCTTGGAGCTGCAATATTAATCTAAAAAAGTTGCACAAATGGCAAGAGATGTCATCCTCCCTCCATCCCCAATTCAGATAGCTGAAATAAAGGAAGATAAGCATTTAGCCCAGAGGTTATTAGCTGTACCAAGTGCAGCTGTAAACCTTTGGAGGCTGACCCTCCTCCAGCCATGCTTTTGATGAGAAATTTGTCAGTACTTCCACCTTTGACTCAGGGCCAAACAAACTAGTACAGAGATGGAATGGGAGAACTGCTAGCCATAGAAAGGTTTGGGCTGTGTTACTATTTTATTTTAATTTTATTTTATTTTATTCTACCCAAATCACTTGCCTGCATACCTGTACAAGAAAATGCAGTAAAGTAAAAGGGGAGTTAAAGTGGCTGGAAGGGGTGACTGCTCTAAATCCTCTGGAAGGGAATGGGAATTTTTAAACAGATTTAGGCAGGCTTTGAATCAGACCTTATCATAGAAGATGGGACCAAGACAGTTCAAGGCAGAAACTCCTCCACACATTTCCACCTTTTTTAAATTCTCATACCACTCAGGCTTCCCCAGCTTTCCCCTGTGAATGGAACAGGGATAAAGCACTGAGATTGCATCAGCCATCACCATTTGGGTATCTTTGTTCCCGAGAAATTTAGTATTTGCTGAACATCCTTTGCCCTGGGGCACTGGTTAGTCTCATAATTATAAGTGGGCACCACCGAAGATTCATACCTCCTCCCAAAAAGAGCTATGACGGTACTTTTCATTACTTCATGCCAACCAACAGATAAGGCAAGTTTGCTACTTTCATGTTTGTCCCTAATGAATCTCTACTGTCGTAAAAGTCCCCGAGAATCTGACACAGTTAAATACTATTTGTTGTCTCTGTTCTGTTGAACTCCACATGAGAGCAGCAAGCCAGGGCAATGCATTTAACCAAAAACACTGAAAGGACCATGTAGGATTCACACCGAAATAGAGACTTCACCGGAGTGCACCCTTCCCTTTTGCCCACTGCAGGCTCCCCCTTCCTCTCTGAGGAACAAAGAACCAAGTAAAAGTAGGAAACTGTCTGAACGTAAGATTATTTTAATTTATGTTGCAAGCTGCTATGCAAAAAAACCCTCTGAAAAAATAGCAAACCAACACCAAAGAGCACTTCATCATAATATTATTACCAATTTATTAAACCGAGATTGCATAGACTGGAGAAATGAGTGTGACACATCCCCAGGGGTTTTCTGGAGGTAGACCTCCAGCTGTTTCATTCTCTCATGCACTCCTGTTTACAAAGACATGGAAAATGTTTGCGCTTCAGTTCAATGCAACACAATTTTATATTGTTTGTAGGTTTTCTTTAAGGCAGGGTAGGAGCGTGCACAACAAGCTGGAGACATACACTTTGGGGAGACAGGGCTACCATCTTCCCGCGACAGTGGGGGAAACACACGGTGGTTGTTAATTTGTATCCTGGACAATGCTATAAATCGAAGCATCGCTGACAATTCCTGCCCAGTAAACATGCTCAATTTCATCTCCCGTAAAAAGGCAAGCAGGCACTAAATAGCAACACATTTTGATTTTCATTTAGCCACTTTAATGATAGGTGATGTTAGCGGAAAAGATCATTTATCTTCAGATTTATTTTATATGAGATAAAAGGCCTTGCCAATTTTTTAAAATTCATTTACACAAGTGAATAAATCTTCTGAAACAATAAGTGGGAAAGTCATATTTCTTTAACTTTGCTAAAACCTGAAAATGCTGATCTTGGAGTGAAATAGACAGCACTGGCATTTTAATCAAGAATATAAAGGCTCCTCTTCTAAATAAGAGGCACAGCTTCAGAAAAAAATCTCTCCGATTCAGAGAACAGCCTTTTTTATGCATTTTGTCAAAAATCTCTGACAAATCAGGAGACACGTGCAATTTTTATATCACCTTCATTTTTAGATCAGTCCCAATGTGAAGGCTACCTAAAAATAGACCGAACCTAACCTTTCAAATATCTATACTGCTGCATACCAGAAACGCAAGCTTTCAGTGCCTCTCATGGCTTTCAGAGCCTTGTGCTGTGCCTGTCTTCTCCTCTAGCACATTATCCCTTGTTGCATATTGCACACAGGCACGAGACGAGCTGCAAGTTGCAATGTGCAGCACGTTGCAATATGTGATACGTGTTCATTCAGGACATGCAGCAAGATCATCAAAACCAGCCTTCCCTTTTGGCTGTTTGAGTTCGCCACAAAGAGGACACCGGCAACACTGAACCTAGTAAGTGAGGATGTGAAAATGAAGCTGTGCTGGCTGACCCAGCAACTCTGCTCAGAAAAAGCAAGCCGTCTGGTTTTCAACATACCACTCTTAAAAATATGAAGGGGAACAATAAGCTCTTTTGTCTTATTGTTTGCTACAGCGCTTGCAGACACACTTCTACCCATTTAAAGATGAGACTTTCCAACAGTGCACTGAACTCTGAGCGACTGGTGTAGAATTACAAGACAGCAGAATATGCGGTAACTATTTATTTGCATTGCACTTTCTAAATTGTGATTCTGCTTGGCCTTAAGAGTACAGGTCAAATTCATCCCAAGCACAATCCCAGCAACTTCAGGGCAGTGGTACCTGAAAAATCAATAGCATTTAAGTTGATGAAGTTATAACAAGGGTGATTTTGGCCCAGGCTGTACAAACACTTACTTTTATTGTATATATTCTTCACTGCGTATTATGCTTCAGTGAATTTATTTCCATGTCCTCTACTGCTAAACACTCTGCTTAGCAGCTCCTGAAGCCACATCAGGAGCTGGAACAGGAGAAATCTGTACTAAACCAGGTTGTGGGGCTGCCCTGGAGGCTTTGAGTGACTGTGACTTTTGCTTACACGAAATAGAAAATCACCCTTGTACCAGTTGTTAGCTAGCTACTCCTAGCAGGAATGAGCTTGAAAGGACTTGCTTTTCTTTGTTTACTGTCATGCTCTGCTCCAACAGAGTCAAAAGTTTATCAAGGCATTTTACTCTGTCAAAAAATGAACAAAATAACTTACATTGATCAAACAATGCAATAAAGCAGCAACAGACTAAATGAGTTCTTTCAAAGAATTTTGGATGGAAAATGTCTTACCTGCTGACAGGGAGGCAAGAATAGCAAACAAAGGCATAGGAATAAAAACTATTCAATAAAATATCGATTTCATTATCACCACCTATTCAACTTAATTTTCTTGGCATCTATATCCCTAATGCAGGTTTGTGATAGATCGTACAATCACTTTTTAATTAAGCCCTACTGTGCTTTGTATTAAGAACAAGGCAGTAGACATTATGGCACAATATATCTACCAAAATATTTAATGCTTATCCTTTTCATTTTGGTATTTAAAAGTTGTTCTCTTAGGAGGTGGTATCAGTATTTAACAACATTCCTGACAGCAAGTATAAAAACCAAAAAGCTTCATACTTAATCTAGCCATGTCAAAACTGAAACCCCTTAAAATAATTGCTTTCTGAATATATGGTATTTCCATTGCATTATTTTATTATTACCCAGCTTTCAACATCTTAAGATGCAAAACTTGCTCCCTCTCCTACATACTGATGAGATACAAAGTGGCACAAGGATAGAAAACTGACATTTGACCAATACAGTTGAATGGTACATGAAACAGATGTTATTGTGTTACAAGAGATATTTAACGAGAAACTGTAGAAGACTGGAAGCTTCCTGGGGTGGTAGTATTTTCTCTGGTTTGGAGGTCTCTTTTGGTATATCGCAGCTTTGCTGCTTGTGATGGGGCAGATCCTATAAAATAGCAGCTCTTCTTCCAGTGGAGAGTACTGGCACTTTTCAGAGGGCAACATTCACTTTAATTACTAAAATGTACCCGCCTTCTTCTTCCAAGGAAGAAAATACTGTTGTTGCATATATAATGTGGTTTTAGTTTTTAATGCCAGAAATGAATCAGTAAACATAGTTACATTATGGTATACTATTTCTTATTCTGTACCCATAGTAACCAAATTAATCTCAAGGCGCTGCTGGCATTAATTCAATCTGAAGCTCATACTTTGGATTTCACATAGGTGCCTTCATCCTATTCTTCTTCTCAACTAATAAAATGTTAATATATGGCAATATATTTATTTCTGGTTCAGTTCAAGTTAAGGAGTGCAGTACTTTGCAGAAACCTAATTAATATCAATCATATATTACAACACTGTGTGGTTTAGTATACAAAAAAAATGGTGCTAGCACATGATGATGAAACAGATGACCCAAGAATTCAATTCTAGCTGTAACTTCTCTGTCTTTAGGATAGGGATGGCCAGTTTTTCCTTACCCTTCAATCTCCATTTAAATAAAAAGCATAACATACAGCCAAGAACTACACTAAATATATCACATATCCTAAAAAAATGAGAGGAAGATAATCTTGGAGCATGAGATACCGATAGCTCCCTCTGTACCACCATGAGTTGGGCATGCAGTGACAAAAAGCTACATCCCATGGTGACCCAGCAGTGCTGTCTTCAGCAACACCCACTGGTATGGTTTTTCCACTGGGACCTACCAGCCCGAGCCAAAAAAAAATCCAGTTGTTAGTGAAAACACATTTCCACAGCCCAGGAACTGAGCTTGAACTTCTCAGGAGACATAAGCAGCTCAACAGCTGTGGTGTGGCCATCCTAATCTAGATCATGGCAAAAAGAAATGCAGTTCTTTTCTCAGGGCTTAATTTGGGCAACCTGAGAACCCAGGCACACTACTAACCCAAAGTCTCAAAATCTGCTCTACTCCCCATAGTTATAGAGGTTTTGCAGCGAGGTTCAGGGGCAGTTCACATTTCTTTTTTCCCCAGCTGCGTGCAGTCCCATTTGATTCCCAGGAGAACTAGTGTCTCCAAGCATTTTGGTGCTTTCAAAATGCCCACCTATGAGAAATTATTGCACTGAACCATGCCCAGCTTGATCCAAGCAGTGCCAGAGCAATAGGGCCAGATTCTGTCATCCTTATTCACCATGTGCAACAAGCAGTCCCATCAAAAGGGTGAGCTGGTGTGAGGAGTTAAGGCGATACTTCTGGACGAGCAGAGGGAGTGTGGGTGAGCTGTGGCTCACCGGGTGAAGATCCCTACTCCGAAAAGAAGCACCGTTACGCCAGTGCGGCTCTGCATGGAAGCTCAGGTCTCAAGCCATACATGGGTCATACAGCTGTAGCAAAACTTGACTTTGGCTTACAAAGATCCCGTGTTCTGGCAAAAGCCACAGGGATGTCTGAGCAAGCCCACAGCCTGGTTGCACTGAGAGCCCCATGCCCACCACAGCAGGACACAGAAGACTCAGCGGGTCCCTCTGGCAGGCACATCCCTCAAGGCTGTAGGAAACGATGCACAAGCCCAGGACTTTGCAAAAGGACCCTGACCCATCTCAAACAAGCCTGCACACCCCAGGACTGCATCGAACAGCTGGGGTTCACAGAGCCCTCCTGATTATTTCAGGTTCTGCCTCGGTAACAGAGCAGTAAAGCTCTCAGGGGCCCTAGTGTGCCCCTGGGCATTCACACAGGGCTCCCACTGGCCTTGAGCACTGCCTGTATACTGCATCCAAGGGCACAATATAGTCCTTCACTTTTACCAACTGCTACAGAATAAGAATTCCTAGAATGGCTCAAACACATACCGGTTCAAATCTGGGTACTTTCAGACTTCTTCTTTTCTATTCCAAATTATGTGCTTTGCCAGCTTCAAAAAAACAGATGGAAAATACGTCCCTAAATGTGCACCCTTGTGATCATTCCAAAAGGCAAGCAGCACCAAGTAGCTTAAAACGTTTGCTAGAAAAAGTCTTTTCCATATCATGCAAATAGCAGACAAAAATAACTGCTAGGCAATTGATATACATACAAATATTGGTTATTTTAAACAGTAATTTGTTATTGAGGACATCTCACTGAAATATTATAATATTCAATTTCCTCTGCATTTGCATGGAAAAGGAGCTGGAGAGCGCATGATCATTCATTTAACTATTACATAAATATGTCTATCATAAGATCACAGGGCTTTCAAGCCAGAGTTCAAACACATGTTTAATGCATGAGAGTATGATGAAGAAACTTGTGAACTCATGGGTCTCGTAGCCCAATCTCAATCAGATACGAGCTTGGTGTAAATATGTACAGTATCATGTGCTTTCTAATAGCACTGTGTCTCCAGGGAGCAGTCTGACATCAGCAAAAGAGACAGGTGGTTCCCTTTCCAACCCAGGAGGGGAAAAAAAAAAGAGTTAAGACACTGTGTAAATATAGCAATATTTTTTCCTCGGTGTTTTGCTACGGTTTTCATCCCTTAATGAAACTTCAGCGCATGAACAATTCTCATAACATCTTTGCTACAAATCAGTGAGTCGATGTCACGTCCTAAGATATTTATAACCCTAAAGGTAGTGGTAAGTGATACTGTTTGGCAGCCTTGGTTTAGAAGTGCTGAAGATTTTTGCCTTTTGGTTTGCTAAGAAAGGAGTTCCAAGAAGCCACAAAACCCAGTTTCCTTGCTCTAAATGTACCCCTTTCCTACAGCAGGTCACTGTTACTAATAATGCCCATAAGAATGACAAACAACAGTCAATCACAGGCACAGAACAGGTCACAATGCTTTTAGCTAGCTCGACTTTGTAAACTCCAACAGTGTGAGGTATGCTAAACCCTGCACAATCCACAGTCGTTTGATTTTGAATCTCACGTTACAAGAATTCACACATACGCTAACCTGTGTATAGAATAACCCAATTCGGCCTTTCTTTCCTATCTGTACATAGATACTTTTTTTACACAGTGACAGCCACTGCCTCTTAAACCATTTTCTTTTGTTGCATTTCCTTAGAAACACAAATCTTGTTCCTTGGCAGCAGTTGCTGTAAGTGCTGTACCACATGCCCAAACTAGTTCTCACTCACAGCTTTAATTCACAGTAAGTGGCACGAAAGGAGGTCAACACTTCTCAGAAACCACTTTCAGTTCTTTGCTGCTTCAGTATCTATTTTATAAAGCCATCCGCCCTAAAAGAAAGTTGTTTCTCATATTGCGTCCCTTGCTTTTTTATTATTGTCATCTTTATGGAATGGGCTGCAGAATATACGATGGAATAAAAGAAGATCATTCCTGGAATCACATTCCTGGTGTCCCTTTCGTAATATTCTAAAAATATAAGTTAAAAAAATTAAATTAATACTTTCTCCAACAAAACCAAAATGTCCCTTGAATGGTTTTTCTTTCCCATGCAAAAAGACTGTATATAAATGGCATCTTGCAACCCAGTGTCAATCACTATGTCTTACTTTCAGTTCAATTTGCTTGCTTACAGAACTATTATTTTTTTTTATCAACCCAACCAACACATCACTGAGGTTGAAAAATCAAACAGCCTTCCTTTTGCTGTGATGCATCGCTGGCAAGAGGAATGGCCTCGCTGACAATATTTTGCTGTCACATTTGCCTCTACAGCTTCACTGCCTTCTCTGTGATGAATGAAAACAGATTTTGACCTCATCTATTTCATTTCAGACCATATTCTGCCCTGAGACACACGAGTACAACCTATCATAGTTATAGTGCCAATTGGGGCAGAATTTGTTCCTTTCCTGACAATTCAATATGTGATTCATGAACCAGAATTGAATCCAGCTCTCCTTTCGTAGAGCTCCTCTGGTTCTTTGGCATTAGCATTGGCACAAAAGCACCAAAGATGAATTTATGTTGGTCGTATCAGCAGAACCGGATGGGTAGTCAATAATCAGGCCGCTCAGCATGATACTACCAGACCAGAAGTTAGTTATTGTATTTTATTTACACAGCTTATTCTGTAGTCTGTTTTCTTTCTTCACTTATCCCTCTGTTGTTTAACTAATGGGATCATAAGACCTGGAAAAATACCTCCTAGTCGTGGACATTTCTAACTGGCTTAATAAAGTAAACAGAAAAAAAGATAATCCTCTCCACAACCATCACCTTAGAAAACACAAACCCATACCACTAGATGTGAAATACTTGGTGTATTCACAGGCTATGCAGTTGCAGGCAATAACCGGATTATCAAGTTTCCAATTAATCCCCAAGACAATGGACCACTTCTGAAAATACAGACTCCATTTATATTCACACATCTCTGTGGGCCAACACCTGCATGCATTCTTTCATACAACTCACTGCACAGCAGAGGTGAGAACACTTCAGCATGCATATGAAACGGACACATACGAATGCATCTGAGATGTGCAGCGTTCCGCTGAACAACGTATCTTGTGGGGCACTCTCTATAAATGACCTACAGAAGGAGGCGAGTCTGTTCAAGACCACCCAGGGAGCTTTGGCCCTTCAGAGCTAACACCAGGAGCTCGTGTTTTGAGCTCGGGAGGTCCCCAGTGTCTCACTTGAGACGACAGGCATTGCATGCATATATTGTATCGTGATTTTCTGCAGGACTGAGTTCCCAAGTAGAGGCAAGGTTGACATCACTTTGAAAACCTCATCCAAGACATCTAATGAACTGCATACAGGAGACTAATCTACAGTAGATTTGGCGTACGGTAAAAACAAACTCCTTAATATAACAAAAGCACTAATCAACATATTGTGTATTAGGCCTGCAAAGCGCCAATTATCTGATGAAGAGGAGTAATACTAGATGGTTCCAGTTCCCTCAGTTATTTAACTATTTACATCAATGGAAGTTAAGGAAAACAATGCCTACAGAACTACACGGGAAAACACACATGAAGGATTTGAGCCAAGATTTGAGTTCAGATTTGAAGGTAAGAGGAGAAAAAACTATTCAATGATAAAACAACAACAATACAGCTCAGGACCTCCAAATCCTGCTGCATATTGCTACTGTACTGGTTATGAGAAAACTTTTTTTGGAGGCAAATTATTTTCATTTCCCTTACCATTTAAGAAAAATGCATTCAAAGAAAAACACAGAGCCTGATCCTGCCCTTCTGCAACCCCATCAACAACAGCCTTGCCACAGATTCCAGCGAAGCAGGATTTATCCTCTCCTGCAGGCCGTGCTCCGAGCCTTTAATTCAATAACACCTTATTCACCAACTAGCTCGGTGAGATTAGCCGTGGTTTCAAGCATTATTCATTCCAAGCAAAGGGTCTACAAAAACCCTCTTTCTCTGTATTGCCAGACCAAAGAAGATCTGAATAATTTGGGGAACATTTCCAAAGGTCCAGAGAGAAACTCAGTATCTTCTGGAGGGTTTTACCTGGAGTGAGAGACCTTCCTGGGTTTGAAAATCTTCCTTGTAATGAAATAAACACAAGAACTCCCTTGTCTTCCTTGCTTTTGTAGGTAGCATGACCTAAAAAAGGATTTGCAAACAAGCCTGGAGAGGGGAGAGAGCTCATGAGTTTATTGGAATTTTGTTTATTTTTTGCAGTTATTTCAGAGAGTTTCTCAAAATTTTCAAAGATCTGTGAATCTTACAAGGTCCATCTTTTCCAAGTGCAATGTGTCTAGTTTCAATTTCTTTTATTTCTTAGTATATTTATTACATTCATTACAAACTATCTGAATGCCCACACAGTGCTTTAAACGAGGCTGCAAATATCTCCTGGATCACCATCAGCAAAAATCTTCTCCTCCTAAAAGAAAGTAAAAGCCAGCATGACTTTTTGATCTACTATTTGCTATTTTGTAAAACTGCAAGAAAACTTCTGCCTTAAGGGCCGAGCTCTGCTCCTTCGGCGGCGAATGAGACCAAGAGGGGTCTGTGTGCAGCACCAGCGTCGTGCTTGGAGGCAGCGCGCGGGAGGGACGAGCCTGCCAGAAGTGCTGATTCACTGCAGCAAACGAAGAGGTTGCTTAGTAGCTAAGCTGGGGGGGGGGAGAGAGATGGCACAGAGAGGGGGGCATCTGGATCGGTGCAAATAAATAAATGGGAGGGAATGCCCAAGTTGTTGCAGAGACTGGATCCCTGAGATCTCAGCCTAATACATGCACATAAGTTCGTTTATTGGAACAAAACCTGTTAATACAGCTCTAGTCATAGGGGGAAAAAATACTTGCAAAATGCACAGAAGTCATGTAAATCAGAACTGCTGCTCTATTTTACAAGAAATTTTCTCCATTAATTAATTTCATGACTTAGAGCAAATGGGCATGGTTGGAAACAGGGGACCCTGCTGATACCAATCTCACGGCATAGGATACTTTCGTTTCTCTCTCTGAGATATATAGCAGATGTACTCCCTGGCTCAAATCCAGGTGCGAACTAGGTGCTTTTGTGGCTAAAGCACTGCCTTCTAACCCAGTTAAGTCTACTAGTAACTTTTTCTGGTCTGGAGTTGCAACATATCACATGAAACAAAACAGGATTTTAAAATCCAAATTCTCAGAGCTGTCACATTTATAATTAGATCTGAACGACTGGCATTAGTGTGAGGTAGGAACATATCACAGAGGGCCAAGCAGACAAACTAAACTATTTCTCACCCTTAAAAAGGGGATTCTTCCAAGTAGAAATGTCAGTAGAGTCACAAGGGCTCTGTGCAAAAGTAGCACCTCTTCATCCTCATACCTACTCTCAGAAAGTCCCGCGCTGCTGCCTAACTTAGCTCAGCAGACCACACCACCCACCAAAGCCCTGACAACAGCCCTGGCTTCCTATGCTAAACCCAGATCCTCCTCCGAGTAGAAAATGACTTTTCTGGAGATGCAGGTTGTTTTGGAGCTACCTGTAACACCCCAAAACTGTACATAAAGAGAGCATCTCTGTTGATATTACACATAAAAAGAGATGCCCCCACACTGAAAAAAATGAGGTTTGATAAAACAGTTTGTCACAAAATCACTAGATGCAGAGCTGGTTGCAAGGGTAACCTTTTTATGTGCTGATGAAAGTATTTTTCAGGTTGTCTGCCCCCATATTGGAGAAAGAGAAGAAGGAAGGAGAGAAGGAAGGGAAAGAAGAAGGGAGGGAGGAAAGGAGAGAGGGAGGGTACACTATTGTAGCTACCGAATCAGCACACAAATCAGCAGACAAAATGAGAACGGCTGTAAGGAACCTGGCAGCACCAGCATGTTCAGTGAAACAACAAAAAAGAGCCTGGAAGACAAGAGAAACCCAGAATGCAGATACTAACCTCTTTTTTTTTCCTGGAAGAGGATTTATGATGCCAGATTTTGGTTGTCTCTTAATACCCACACCTGGCTAAATACAAATGAAATTAATTTTACAACTGCAATCTTTCCACATTTTGCACATGGTGATTTGCTGAAAGAAACCCTATCATGAGGTGTCAAAAAGGAACATAAAACACAACATGCAATATTCTTTGAGAGACATCAACCATAATTATATGAAACCTAACAAAGCTGCTCCAGGGAGAGGTGGATGGAGTTGCACAGCAGAGTGCCCGGCCCCCCGTGCAGAAAGCAAAGCTCAATCCAGGCAAGTGCAGTGGGAAGGCCACAGGGGCTCACACATATCAAATAATAATAGTAATATGTCTCTTCCTCCTGCCATCCGGTCACTGAAATCAGTGTGAAAGCGGCATGGAGATGAAAATGCTATGGTCATGGATTAGGCTAGAGCTTTCTACATGACCTGAAATGACAGCCATCATCCTGCACCCCTCTTACTTCCACACGACAACCCTCATCCCTCTTATGTCCTAAACTAAATCACTGGTCTTGATTTACTAGCGTAGTAGTATGGCCAGTCCTCATTCCAATGTGTTTAGTTTTTCTTGAAAATCAGTAGAAACCTGGTATTAATGCACACCAGTGGCTAGCACTGTGTCAGTGCTTTGTGAAGAGATGGTGATACTCCTCCAATAAAACAGGAAAATTTTCAGAAGGCTATGTCTGAGGAACAAAGTGTGATACTTATTTCAGAGTTAGGGTGAGAGTGGTTTACCTGCTCACAGTCATTACCCTCCTTACCCCATGCCCAGACTCTGGCAAAGTTTCCTGTTTTAGTGCTTAGGAGAATGAAAAATGGTGCCCTCCTTTACTCTCTCTACTGCACCTATAAAAACACATCTCCAGGAAAGTAATATTTCCCCCATTGCTTTCTGCTGGTGAGGGTCATATTATTAATGTATTTGGCTCACCTTCCTGGAGCCAGGCATGCCCACAACAGGAGGGGAGCCCTCCGAACTGGTCACAGTTGTGCATCAGGTCCTTTACAACACAACATCCACAATTTCATAAAACAGGTCAGTGCTGAAGAAAAATCCCTTTTCTTGGTATTAAAAGGGCAATTTGTTTTCTGGTATTTTACCTGGCCCCATATTATCACAAGTGTGATAAATTAATGGTATAACTACATTATAGCTCCAAAAGGTCCCAATTTTTTATATTTTGCCCTTCTTTGAAACTACTAGGCTGTACACTGGCGTTAACACTTGGAAAGATATTGCCCCTTTGAGAAAGCAAACTAGTATATCAGCTTTTCTGGGTAAACTAGGGGTAAACTATGAAATGTGAACAGATGTCTTTCAAAGTATGAAGAATGACAACCAATTTTTACAAATACACTGAAGAAAACTCTTTGTAAGGTTTTTTCTTGCTTTGGTTTTCAGTATTAACACTTGGGCTTGCACCTGATATTAATCCCTCCCATATTTCTCAGCTCTTGTGTAGAAAACACAGCACAGTCCTACAGCTGCGGCATTTTGAAGTCTGCACAACATGCTTTACATGCCATTGCTTGACATTTTATTGACAACAAAGGCCCGCAGCACGGCAGTGTTTTTAGAGATGGGATTAACATAACGAACTCCATCTCCATGGGTTTTTCATGGCATTTCTTTATATGTAAGAGCAAAAAAAGACCCAAACCACAAACAAACATTTTTTTCTACTCTTCTAGGACACAGTCCCCTCTGAAAAAATGGGATTGTACAGTCCTAAAGGAGAGAAAAGTCTGTAAGTAAAGGAGCACATTTGTACTTGGAAGGACAATGTAACTGCTGAAAAACTAGGACAAAAAAGACACTGACATTTCTACAAGGCAAGAAGAGCCTGACTGTGGGGCCTGCACTAGTACATTATAGCTGATAGCGTAAGTGCCATCATGAGATAGCAACATGAACACCACTGAGCCTCCTACACGGGATCTCCTACCTCCCAGGGACAGGCTGAAACCGTCCCTTTGCAGCAACACAAAACATCAAGATTTCAAAACACCTCAAAATACATGAACAAAATATAGCAGATTTTGCTTACTCTCAGTCCCAGGTCAAATGGTGCTTTTGCCTGGGCAGCACTCACAAACACAGCCACTGAACTCAGCCTAGGTTTGCCAAACCTCCAGCCCACGTTTGCAGGATGGTCCTAAGCGCAGGGAAGAGAATAGTGCCCTGAGCAGGAATCAGCAATTTTGTCTGCAGTGCTCTGATCTTCGCCTCTTAAAGCTTCAAGAAAACTCTTCAATGAAAAAGGGCTTGGCAGATTTTCCATCTGTTCTGGGCTGGACTCGCTAGCCAAGTCTGAAGCACAGAGAGCTCTGCTTTATTTTTTTTCCTGGTACATAAGTAAAACTCCACAATATTCATGTGTTGTACTCAATGAAATGGAGCAATCATATAGCCATCAATCCAGCCTAAATGTAGCTGCTACAAAATGAAGTTTAGACAACTAGGAATTACAGTCTCTGCTTTTTGTGAATTTTCTTGCTTTCCTTCTGGTCTGTCCCTTTCTGAAGTCCTGCATCCCAGTCTGCCTTTTTGTAGCCTTCTACAATCACTTAAAAAACTACCTAGGTATCTACACCAGTAACTTATTCAGACCCTTTTGAGCATGACAGTAGAAGAAAATGGCCATATGGTATGACCTCAAACAACAATTTAATGAAATTAATGTTGCAAAGGTGCCTTAGTAAGAGACCAAAGAAGAACCAAGCAGTAAAAAAATCACAATGGCCACCAATTGCAGCAATAACCTGTCTGGAACTGCATTGTTGGCTTTAAGTTAACACATTATACCCACTTAGAAATTGAAGGTGCAAACTCAACATGCCAACTGCTTACAAAAATGGGGGGAATGTCCCTGGTCACTGTAGAAGTAGAGGGTATTCAGCACCTTTCCTAAAAGTCCTGGCAAATTGCAGAATCATAACTCAATTTCTCTGGGAAGCTCTGAGGTGCTTTCTGAAAACCAAACCGTTTGTAGCCTGTGTCCAATCCGTCCACCCTGGTTCACAGCCTTTGCTTAAGGAAGACAAGTAATCTACACTGCGGAAGGAGGCTGCGCTCATTTTCCTGATGTACTTCTCTGTGACCTGAACCCGCAGTTATATAAGAGTGGGAGGCATGGACAATTCATTCTTAATGCTAGCTCAGTCCTGGCCTCTCCTGGGCACTGGCTGAAAAGAATGCTAAACCATGCTGAATCATTTACAGTAGCTTTATGATGTGGATTATCATTCAGAGAGGACTGACCTGACCCCATCACACTCGTTTCATGCAGCAACACAGACTGGACTCCAACCAGAGTCTAACGAACGCCACCCACATTGGCACCAACACAAATCATGTATTCATGTAGGAGGCTCACACGTAGAATAAAGTTGCTTTAAATTTATCCTTGTATTAAACCTTCAGTAATTGCCATGTCCTTGCTTCTTCCGTTGGCATAGGCAGTGCTTTAAACCTATAAGCTGCCCAGACATATATGCAGTTTTTTATTTCAAGCAGCTTCCCCTCTCTTATTTTCAGAAGGATGCTAGCCATTACGAGAAAATATTTTGTTAATTAATGCTTCCAGCAGTCACACAGATTTCTAATGCCTTTGCTAAAATAATGGTCCTTTATTCTGCTTCTTCCTCCAGACCTCCATTCTGGTCACAAGGCAGGGGAACAATTTACCTCCTCTTGGACACATGAGACCCTGTGCCACAGCGCAATGCAAAAATGTGAGCTTCTCAGTCATGCAGGACCTGGTCATATGGCTGCCCACCGAATTCCTTCTCTTTCCACCATCATAAAAGGGAGTACAAGATGCTGTTGCCATTTATATTCCACTGATTACACAAGCTATTTTCATGGCAGGACTCTGCTGCTGCATTCCATCTCACAGGCTGAACAGATTGAGCTTTTTTAGTGGATTCTGTTAAAATGGATGTTGGTTCCGATAGGACAAATTCATCAGGTAGGAGCTTTTACCATGAGTCATTTTAAGGTAATCTTTGTACACATCCTTTTCAAATAGCTTGAACTCTTTGAACGATAAAAGAGCGCAAAAACAATAGTGGCTGTGGGTGGAGAAGAAACGTTTGAAAAGCTGGTTTTGTTAAATATTTAACCCAGAAAACTAAACTGTCTGATTTTAGATTGGATTTTTCTAAGTGTATTCCCATCCTTACTGATTTCTTTCTACACATGTGCTTTTAAACTAAGGGAAACAAAGGTTTTAATTGTGGGACACTTTCATTTTTACTCATGAACTGTCATTATCAATCATTTATGTTTTCTAGTGAACTCCTACACTAAATAAAAAGAGAATATAAGAATAAACCTTTTAAAAGGAATCAATTTGCTGCACATCAATCCCTTCAGGCCATGTGCTCGTAAGTCAATAGTTTAAAATGAAAACATCTGATCAAAGTAATACACCTGTTAAAGGAGCATAAAATTCCAAACCCAATGGTAAAATATAAAGATTATGAAGGCTCTTAAAGGAGCCATCAAAGTAAACTATTACACAGATACATCTGCTTCATGCCAGCACCCATTCCGTCAGTGCCACTCACGACAAATGAGCATTAGGACAAACATTTCATAGAGCCTCTGCAGAAAATAGGTTTTTCTGAATGTGAGCTCAAGAAAAGAAGAAAGTAATGGTTTAGCCTTCCGTGCACTTTCTAATCAAGGATCTCCAAGCAATGCAAAACATTAATGATCTGAGCTCATCACAAATCTGTGCGTTAGCAATTTATCAGTCATGTTTTACAGATGGAGCAACTACGACGCATGTAGGCAGGGTGAACTGACCAGCATGCCTGAGCGTGTTGAGAGCTGGGTTCAAGTCCTGACCAAAGTTCACAGGGAATTAGTACTACCACTGTTCGCTGTTACTACGACTATTACTATTACACAGTTCCATCAGTTGTTGTTTCCTACCCCAGTGGCTCTACCTTTCGCAGTTTTGCTGGAGGAGGAAGCAAAGCCCCACACCAGCACAGACATCCTTGCGCTTTTGCAGTTTCCCCCCCGAAGCAATACAAATCCCACATGGATGTTCTCTGCCAACAATCTCACTCGTGCATGTGCTGTTGGTAGAACCAAGGAGTTTTTTGTTTCTCTTTTGTTTCCCTCTTTTTTTTTTTCCCCCCCCCAATTTAAACAAAGAGTGCTCAGGGCCCCATCTGAGGGACTTTTGAGGCCCTTTCCAAAAGCTTCTGGGCCTTTTGAGTCTCACTTGTAATTAGTCTCAACCATGTTTTGTAGTACTTAATCGTTGTGATCGCAGTTGGGTTTGGCCTGGAGTTTAAAATGGAGGGAAGGGTTGGTACAAACTGCGTGTTCCTGCTCCAGACTTTCTCAACCTTTCTCCCTCATCTTTTTTTTTTCCTGAGGCTGAGGTTTCGCAGACATGAGAGGAAGATAAATATGGTTGCATGTATAGGGCCAGGGGAGGGGCATGATTTCTCCTTCACAAAACACCTTTCTGTTGGGCTTCCTCCCGGTTCCTGACCAAGCCACAGGCCAAACCTCCTCTGGCTTCACACCCCCTGGAAAGGCGTTCACACCCCCAATGACACTGATTTCATACTCCTGCATCTTCCCTTTGTGCAAAGGGAAGCTGATCCCAATACCTAAACTTTCTGTCACCCTGCTCCCTGCCCACGGATGCTGCAGGGGGGGGCCACAGGGTGGGCTGCAGGGAGCCCCCGAGGGGCGACAGCAAGCGCCTCCCGCCCAGCCGGCGGGTGGGCCCGCGTGAGGAGACAAGCCACGGCCCCCATCCCACCAGCGTTTCACTGTTCGCTCCAGAGGTCGCTGGTGTAACGTTACCCTCTGGGTTACCACACGAGTAACGCTACTCGTGTGACCAGAGTTTCCAGGCGTGGAATTTAAATTCTTTGCACCTTTGATGTTACCTCGTGAGGGAGAGACGCCATGGCCCCGGCCCCCTCAGCCTGCCTGAGGCCACGGCCCCGGGGCCGGCGTCCCGCACTTCACCGGGAGCCCAAGCTTTTTCACCTGGTATCCTCACACGCGGCATTTAACACATCTGTCAAAGTGGTTTAACAGTCAGGGCCACTGTCACGCTTTATATAATGCCGCATTTTTGGCATTGTTTTCAAAATGCCCCGTGCAGGTGTCAGCCTGTTTAAAGGGTACAGTATGTGTGCTTGCCTCGCCTTCCCCGTCAGCGCGCGAATCGTTACCTCTCGGAAAGTATCGCCTTGGCGCTGCTGACATTTATGTAGAACAGTGAGGTCTATTTTGCCAGCTATGACTTCAGCGCCGTTCTCAATAACTTTAAAGATCAACCATAACAAAACAAAAAGGCTTGTGAATTTTATTGGCACGTGCTGCCACAAGAAATACGAAATACGGGCACCTGTCAAAACTGAGCCTTTTTTTTTTTTTCCTCCCCCCCAAGAAAGGAGAAGAAAATCAAACAAAACAAAAAAGCAATCATAGCCTGCAGAACGGCTTCAAACTGTAAGGCCACACTGAAACAGAGGAATGATTAAAAAATAGTCTTGTCTGATATATGGCACCCAAGGCAGGCTCGGTGACAGAGCGCTCCCGGGCAGGGCAGGGCAGGGTGCCGGCGGCGGGTGTTGCTCACAGAGAGAGCAAGCTGCCCTGGAAAGAATGGGTTAATATTAGCCACGTGTTATACTCAGCGATGCCTTAAATAATCATCACATGGCTCCTGTAATCTGTTCCATGCTGTCAGCACCGGGTTAGTCATAATAATATCAGATAAGAGCTGTTCAAAGTGACATACTAACCAACATGAGAGCCACATGACTTTCTGGGTACATGGCTGCCCTTCACCTGAACTTTGGCTTACATAGTTTTAGAGCAGCACAAGGTGCGCTGGCATTACACGCCACTTCCCTGCACCTGCGGTGGAAAACCTCCTGCCCCCCCAGCACCCCGCAGCCCGTCCTCTGAAGAGGGGACGTTCGGCTGCCAGGGGCACCCTCTGCATACCCCCTCCATTTTATAAGCTGGCTCCAGGGTGAGGGAAGCACTTCTGGCAGGGGGCACGTAGGGTGACTTTTCCTTTTTTGACCAGTGCTTCCTGCCTCTCCCCTGCCTCCAGCGCTGCAGGGAGGCGTGAGCTACCCTGGGCCAAACGGAGGAGCAGAGAGGCAGGGGAGAGGCAAGGAGGAGGGACCCTAGCTGGGGAGCAGGAGGGGGGCAAGGGCAGGGGAGAGGTAGGCAGAGGGCAGCGGGTGCCATGAGGAAAGGCGGCAAGGCTTGGAGGATCTGCGGCAGGGAGGGCAAAAAAGGGCAAATTGCGGTGGTGTAAAGAAGGAAAGGAAATATTAGAAACAGAGAAATCCGTCTGAGAAATCGAGCTAAAAAGAAAGGGACAGAACTGGTTGTTGCAGGCCTTGAGAGACGCCAAAAACAATGAAAATGTAAGAAAAGTCAAGAGCTCCAGCTACAAATGCCTAGGCTATCCTGAACCCACTCACAAGGTGCCCATGGCCAGCCCCAGAGACAGGGAACAACCTCTTCTGTACCCTATGAACCACAACTCGTACCCACCACTGAGAGGCTAGGTCAGCTCAGGGGGAGTAAAGTGATCTCCCCATATAGCTGTTTGCTGTTTTATACTTAATTTTTTTTTAGGTGAGGGAGCTGCCTTTTTTGTTTGTGGGTGTAAAGTTTCCTGCACAATGGTGCCTTGGTGTTCCAGGATGCTAAATACATACAAATAATTAATAACACCAAGTCCAATCCAGCAGCAGGCTATGAGCTGGTGCTGAGCAAGCCAGGGAAATGGTACAAATACCCTGTTTAAACAAGAGGTGAAGGGAAATCTTTTGCAGAGCTACAAGAGATGTGAAGACATCCTTCTTGACAACTATCATGTCATCCTGCCAGAGCTCCTGCGGTACAAGACTGCTCATGTCACAGAATCACAGAATGGTAGGGGTTGGAAGGGACCTCTGGAGGTCATCTCGTCCAACCCCCCAGCTTGGGCAGGTACACCTAGAGCAGGGTGCACAGGACCGCGTCCAGGTGGGTTTTGAATATTTCCAGAGAAGGGGATTCCACAAACTTTCTGGGCAGCCTGTTCCAATGCTCTGTCACCCTCACAGTAAAGAAGCTTTTTCTCATGTTCAGCTGGAACTTCCTGTGTTCTAATTTGTGCCCATTGCCCCTTGTCCTGTCATTGGGCACCACTGAAAAGAGTCTGGCCCCATCCTCTTGACACCCACCCTTCAGATATTTATAAGCAGTAACAAAATCCCCCCTCAGTCTTCCCTTCTCCAGGCTGAACAGACCCAGGACTCTCAGCCTTTCCTCATAAGAGAGGTGCTCCCGTCCCCTGATCATCTTTGTGGCTCTCCGCTGGACTTGCTCCAGCAGTTCCCTGTCCTTCTGGAACTGGGGAGCCCAGAACTGGACACAGTACTCCAGATGTGGCTTCACTAGGGAGGAGTAGAGGGGGAGAATAATCTCCCTCGACCTGCTGGACACGCTCCTTTTGATGTACCCCAGGACACCGTTGGCCTTCTTGTCCACAAGGGCACAGTGCTGGCTCATGGTCAACTTGCTGTCCACCAGCACTCCCAGGTCCTTCTCAGCGGAGCTACTTTCCAGCAGGTCAACCCCCAACCTGTACTGGTGCATGGGGTTGTTCCTCCCCAGGTGCAGGACCTTACACTTGCTTTTGTGAAATTTCATTAGGTTCCCCTCGGCCCAGCTCTCCAGCCTGTCCAGGTCTCACTGGATGGCAGCACAGCCTTCTGGCTTATCAGCCACTCCTCCCAGTTTTGCATCATCAGCAAACTTGCTGAGGGTACACTCTATCCCTTGGTCCAGGTCATTGATGAATATATAGAACAAAACCGGACCCAGTACAGACCCCTGGGGAACACCGCTAGTTACGGGCCTCCAACCAGACTCTGCGCTTATGGAGTCCTACAGCTCTACTCTTGGGCTCTCCTAGAGTGCACCTCAGCAATACGGCAAAGCTCTGGCAGCTGCCAGCCTGGCTGCACGGCGCGGAGCAGCTCTCCGGACAAGGCAAGGGGGACAGCTGGACCGCCAAGAAATGAGAAGAGCTGTGCACGGCTAGTGCAGAGTATCAGCTTGGGGAGAGGGCAAGGTGAGGAAAACGAAATGTAGAAAGGGACTCATGTGTGAAGGAAGGGAATTCAAGGGAAAAAAGGAAAATGAGTGAAACAAAGGCAAAAAATATGAAAGGGAAACATAGCATTACAGAGAAGTTAAAAGAAAATGGAAAAATAGCAACAAAATTTGTTTTGCTTTATTTTCCTGAATTATGTCTGTCCTTATAAACTGCAGAACACTCCATCTGTACCTCCTAAAACAGCAAGTTTTGCCCCCTGAGGAGATCTGGATTTTGAATCTTACTGCTAAGTGTCCGATGAACATTAATCTATGTAACATTAAACTGCCACTGGGCACCTAACATATCCCCATATTAGCCCCCTTTTAAGCCAAAAAGGATGGTGTCAAACAAGCTTGGTGAAGCCAGGGCATTCAAAACAAAAGGGAGGAAAGGGCAAGTGTTTGGTACCAGTCTGCCAGCAGTCAGCTTGGGCCAGCTGCAGAGGCTGCTCACCTAGACCTTCTCCTGAAGACAAAGGAAAGGGGCGGCTGGATCAGGCCCTGGCTTGCCAAGAATGATGATCTGTCTCTCACTCAGCAAGTCACCCTCAGCAAAGAGGGAAAAACTGCACAACAGAAAGATATTCCTTCCCTGGCACTTGCAGGTCTGTTGGGTATTACGTTAATACCTGCTCTCTTGGGTACTACACTGAAGGAAGAGAGGAAAGAGGAGCTCACATTAAGACTTACATACAGAGGCTGGGTTGCCTAGAGTCAGTGGACGTAAACAGGCACCTCTTGGCTCAGTTAAAACCTGAATCGCTATATGGACATATCTGTCTCATTCTCTTCACTGCACAGGGAACCGAAAACAACCATGCTCTTACGTCCTTAAATTAAGTGGGATAAATCTAGGAGCATAAATTTGTTTCCTAAAATTAGTTGCCCCCAGTTCCTGCATTGTTCTTGTGAAGAATCACCTCTAGGATATAGTCTGGATACTGTGGGGAGACTACCTGGTGTCATCTCAGGAGCCAGCATCCTTTTTTCCTACCTAACTGCAGCCTGAGCGTGTTTTCTCTTCTACTGACACATGTCAAAACCGGTGTTACACAACATTGAAACGGCTGGAAATGGCTCCCTGCTTTTTTAAGACCTCTAACCCTAGGCAGGGCTCTGGGATGCATTCACATCTCCCTCCATGAGAGACGGAAGGTATGTTAGCCTTCTTCTCTTACTGAGCTGTGCAGAATTTTGTTCCAAACTACGCCATTTATTATTCATTATTATTTAATGGGACCAAAGAATGCAATATGTGTAACCAAGAAATATGCCAAGTAATGTTCTTTCCTTTAATGGCTAGATCAGAGGGAACTTTATGAGGCTGGTGCTGGCTCAGTCAGTAGTGGCATTTGCCCCAGATCCTCTGCAGCACACCTTGCTCAAGCACGCTGTTTTAAAATCTTTAAAATCAGGGACCAAAAGGTGTGCTAGGCATCTTAAGTTCACTTGCCTTCATGAGTTTTTTTCCCCCTGTCCAAATAAATGTTTTTTGGAAGACATTTCTCTAAGCCAACTTGCAGTAAGTGCTTAACATAGCATCTCGGGTACTCAAAAAGCAAACAGTCCTTGGAGAACGCTCTTCCTTCTCTCGCTGTAAATGCATGCAGTGGGTGATGGAAAGGCTCTTAGACCTGCCAGAAAAGGGATGATTTTCTGATTTTTCTCCTTTCTCCTTTTGTCATCAGCTGCTTTATCAACAACCAGATATCCCCCCCCTCCTCTCCCTGCCTCGCCCCCAGTAAGATTTGTAAATGTCTCTGGAAAAGTTGTAAAACTAGCTCTAGCAGGATACACATTCACACTAATGCTGAAGACTCTCAACTGTGATAATTTAGCAGATCATTAATCCCACTCTCTAAAGGAGGCTGTAAAGCAGAACTAAATATGCAAATCCTCTTGTGCTTTAAACTTGCATCTGTCTGTCCGTCCATCCAACTATCTATCTATTATAGTGGAATTCTCCTAAGATCACCCTGTATTCTAATCCATTAATGTAGCTCAACTGGAGCATACAAGACTAAATTAAAAAAAAAAAAAAAGATGTAAAAATAACGTGGAGGCCTCAGTACAGTGGGCAATTTTGCAGACTTTATGATCTCCACCACACGTGCAGAAACGGGGTGCGCACAGCACTGGGGGTTAGTAAATTAGCCTTTTATCACCACCCACTGACATTCAAGCACTGATTACTGTAAGGTACAAGTGCAAATGAGGTGGGTGGCCTCCTTCTAGTCCACTTCACTGCACTGCAATGCAATCTGGCATTACCTCCAATTCCTATTCAGGACAGCGAACGCTGTGGTATCAGGGGGGTTGGGTATTCTGGCATGGCTGCAGGTGGTATGCTTGTGCAGTAACTACCCGCCCAGTGCCTGAGGCTAGACATTTTGCTCACATGAGGAATAAACTCTCTCAATCAAACATAACTAAGTGTATGATTTACTGTTTGCAGCTATTCTAGCATGGAACTATTCCTGCTTTAACTTAGATTCTTTTAGGTTTTTCTTCTGGCTTTAAATCAGAATCCTAAATGAACATTTAAAAATGTAATGATCTTTGCTCCTTAAAAATTGCAGTATCAACGTCTATGGGGCACCTTCACAGCGAGCACTGCAGTGATTTTTAAGATGCAGCACAAATGATAGAGTGCTAACAAATGCGAAGTAACATTGCGCGTGAAAACTCAACAAGCAATCCTGGACCCTACTATACATATGCAAAGTCCAGGCGGAAGGAACGTCCCCCATCTCCTGAGCAGTTCTGCAGAGCAAAATATAGTAAAAGGAATATGCGAAGCTCACGGAACCTAAGCCGGTGGTAAACACCAGTTCCTGCTTGAACCACAGGAGCTCTGGAAGGCAAGAGATGCCTTATTTCTGTTCAGGGGGAAAAGGGGCACTGTGCAGATGGGGAAGACCCAGCTTCAGCAGTTTGTGTCAGGGAATAACAGATTTATTCTTGGTTGGAAGGCCCTGTGGGGAGTTTCAGCAATCTTAAGGCTGGAACTAACACTATCTCTCCAGCAGCCACAGGACTCCACTCCTGTCTGGAAGTGCAGCTGATGCTCCCATATGGGATTTAGCTGCTGGCAGAGAAACTCTGATTTGCTACAGAAATCTCCACTCTCCTCCCTCAGTCACTTCAGTGTACTGCAAGGAGAGCTGCTCATCTAGGGAGAAATAATGGGCTGTGTCTGCCTCTTACACCTGTAAAATCTTCCTATTCCCTCACTGACAAGCCCATGCCCAGCATATAGATTTCTTCCTTCTCCCCAGCCTACTACAGACAATTTCCTCTTCTCACTGTCCATGCCAAGATCCCCCAGGCCCAGCTCAGCTATTTGGGCTAGACCAGGAGCACGATCTGCTGTGCCCACTGGATGGTCCAGCGACCACTGGGTGATGGGAGTAGAGCAATACCTGAATCATTTCATGTCAGACATACAAGACAACACAAGCAACTACTTTACAGTGGCCTATAAAGGTACACAAACAAATGTGGATAGCTATTGTTTCTGCTACTGAAACCAGAGATGAAAGTAATACACAAGTATTGGTCTTTGGCATACTGATACTTCCATCTAGCGCAGGTGGACCTGGCTTTTGGCAGAGGTGTTTGATGTGACAGGAGAAGAAAAAATGCATATATAAATGGATAGATATTTATAAGTATCTATAAACACACACAAGAGGTGCGGCTAGATTCATGAGTAAGAAAAGGAATAGTAGAAACAAGCACTATAATTAGTTTTGAAATTAATTTCAGGATAGAGCATGACAATAATGCTAAACCAGCTCCTTAACCTCCGCTCCTAACAATGTGGCTATTCTCTTCTAGTAATCCTGTGTCTCATAGGTAAGGAAGCACTGGGTTTTGTCACTCAGCACTGATGGGTTAAGTCATACAGAGTTATATGTCTTTACACGTTGTATCTACATATACACAAAGAAAAAAACCAGTATTTGTTTACTAAATACTTTGTACCTCAAAGACTTCAAACCCAAGGTGGGGGGGAGAGATGGAGAGACAGGGGAGACAGAAACAGAAAGGAGGAGAGGAGAGAGGAGAAAGGAGGAGAGAGGAAAAGAAAAAGAAAAAGAAAAAGAAAAAGAAAGAGAAAAAGAAAAGGAAAAAGAAAGAGAGAAAAAAGAAAGAGAAAAAAGAAAGAGAAAAAAGAAAAAGAAGGAAAGAGAAAAAGAAAAAGGAAAGAGAAAAAGAAAAAAGAAAGAGAAAAAGAAAAAAGAAAGAGAAAAAAGAAAAAGAAGGAAAGAGAAAAAAAGAAAAAAGAAAAAGAAAAAAGAAAAAGAAAAAAGAAAGAGAAAAAGAAAAAGAAGGAAAGAGAAAAAGAAGAAAAAAGAAAAAAGAAAAAAGAAAAAAGAAAAAAGAAAAAAGAAAAAGAAAAAAGAAAAAGAAAAAAGAAAAAGAAAAAAGAAAAAGAAAAAAGAAAAAGAAAAAAGAAAAAGAAAAAGAAAAAAGAAAAAGAAAAAAGAAAAAGAAAAAAGAAAAAGAAAAAAGAAAAAGAAAAAAAGAAAAAGAAAAAAAGAAAAAGAAAAAAAAAAGAAAAAAGAAAAAGAAAAAAAGAAAAAGAAAAAAAGAAAAAGAAAAAAGAAAAAGAAAAAAGAAAAAGAAAATCTGATACTTATGTATGCATATCTTTTCTTCTGCCAACTGAAATGAACTGGCAAATTAAACCGAAGTTGCAAATATTCAATGCCTAAATATTATTATAGTGTCCCATGTTCCGGGGTCTATTCCAATATGAAACAGCTCAAAAATTAAAAATAGGAACAATAGGGACTTCAAAAAACAAAATCCTAACTCACATTGCATACAGACACATTAAGCTATTTATTTTTATGATATATGTTAGCTCTGCATCAAGAGACTTTCACAAATACTCTGAATGTGTCCCATGCTCTATTACATGCATTGCGTATTCAGAAGAACCAGAGTTTGCTAACCAGACACCATTATAACCACAAGAAATTATAGGGCTTTTTTTTTTCTGCAATAGTTTAACATGATTTTAATTATATATGAAGAAAAATTTGAATAATTAGCTTTATAAAAAACTGCCATTTGCTTCAGTAAGTGTTTAGCTCTTTTCCTCAGTAAATGAATCACATCCATCCAAATTTCAGGCTCACAACAATGAGCTGCTCAAGACGACAATGCAACCTATTCTGAAAGTGTCTTTTATTGCTGAAGACGAGGAGTTTACAAAAGGGACAGCAGAAGTAGCCAAGCAGTCTTACTCTGTCTGCTGTCTGCAGGATCATCCCCAAATTCAGCTTCTTGCTGTTTGTGAGCCACAACCATTGTTTTGAGGAGGCATTTTACAGACTACTACAACATACTGCAGAATGCTGCATGCAGTATGGCTGAAAGCAAAGTAGAAGAGCTAATAATTCTGCTCTTACAACACCAACATAAAGTGTACCCCTGCAAAGGGAAAGATTAGCATTAATTGCCTGTTGTCAAATTCATCATTTTCCCCAATTTATTAGAAGTTTTGTGCATTGCAGCACCACCAGAATAGGTTTGTGAGTACTGCAATACACCAATCTTTATTCTCCCTTTGGCAAATTAATGCAGATATTTTGCCTTATGATAATTCCTAATTAATAAGAGGTTTAGGAAAAAGTCCCACTCGTTTGGAACTCTGGTGCTACTATTATCCATTCGAAATTCAACTCTTAAGTTTTTAAAAAAAAAAAAAAAAAGAAAAAAAAAAGATAAGCAGCTCTCCTTACCACAGCCCATTTATTGCAAGAATACTTAATATTAGTAAATTGGTCCCTTTGGGAATCTAAATGTAGGCACATATAATAATACACATTGAAAACCATAATTCTATCATAATCACTTCTCATTTTGGGTTGTTCGTTTTAGGGGTTTTTTTTGGGTGGTGGTGGTGTTAATTCAGAAAGGAGGCTTCCTTACTGAAGGTTTACAGTAAGATTTGGGTATTTACATAAACAACTTATGTTTGGAGTTCATTCATGCACAAATAACCCTTTCATATATGAAATTCTTATGTGTAAAGCTAGAGAGTTAAATAAACTTCTGCACTACAGATTCACTTCAGGTAATCTGTACAATTTTCTGCATAAAAGACCAGCAGGTCAGCCTGAAAACCACTTATGAATGATTTAAAATATAGGAAAAATAATACAAGCCAGTGCATCAAAGCCCAGGGCTATATTTTCAAAGGGTACTTAGTGTAGGTGACTCATGTGCACAGCATGTTCTTACATCTTCCAGGTTTTTTGAACAGTGGTAGGGACAGGCAATTTTAACTCATTCTGAGTCTGTAACTTTAATAAGTGGAAAAAATTACGAGGCAGACTCCACAGTCAGCAAAAGCTTCCCACGTAGTGCACTCCAGTGAGCAGGAAAGAAGGGTATGCGCAGGGGAACGACAACGGAGAAGAGGCTTAACCTGATTTCCTAGTTTGTATTTCCAGCCCTGCTGACGCACACCCAAGAAGGTCGCTCGCATGCGATCTGCCGAGGTGTCGCTGCAGGGACCTCGGCACCAGCAGTCCCCCGCTGCCGCGCTCCTGCACCCTTCCCTTTGCTGCCTTTCAGTAGCAAAGCACTACTGAAGCAAGAGTGGAGGGGCAGCATCTGGCCGCACTTTGCACTCACATTTTAAAATAGGCAGGTTTTCCACAAAAGAGAAGAAGGAGAGGGGAGAGTATTGTCTTTCTTTAAAAGGATAGTACATTAGTGACAATATTTTTTTGTTAGATCCCAGTTTGTCTAGTTGAGGAATTTATGGACTTTTAAAAATAGATTTTGCCAAACAATTGTGTGGGCAACTGCTGACTTGCAGTCTGCAAGATATCTTTCCGTCAGCCTCGGGAAGATTAAAGCAGGTTCTATTTTCATCATGAGGGAGCTAAGAATGTAGGCACAAAGGAGAAATTCACTTTTTGCCCACATCAAGCTGAGCCTCTTGCCAGACGATGCAGCGTTCACTGCAACAATTGCCAACATAATGTCTTGCCTTCTATAGCCCCTTCAGGTTGAAGAATAGCCTTGTACTGCTACACGTAGAAAGCAGAAGTATTTCCCAGTCCCTGGGTCTCTAGTTTAATGCTAGGACAATTTCTTTCCTAATTTTGCATGCCAAAAAGCTGACAGAAAAATAACATTGGTGTACAAAGGAGCAAAATCTCCCTGCATCATACACGTGAGGAAGGAAATAGAGATGAAAATAAAACATCCTCTGAAAGATCACAGCATTACTTATTCTTGTATCTTCTTTTAAGTCCTCATTCTAATCTCACCAGCATGATGCTGAGAGAGAAAAGCAAGTCACAGCCTGGTATCTACTGCTCTTAGATGGAAGAGGGGGAAAGAAGCCCTGCCAGCATTATCTGTACAAGACAAACCTTGCACTAAATAGGGTTACAGGGACTCGGGAACAGAAATGATCTTCTCAGTCATCAAATCCAGGCCCCTGGTGTCACAGGCTATAATGCAGGGCAGTTCCTCTTGGAAAGCAATCACCAGCCCCTGTAAGGGATGTCCCCCGCTACCCTCAGCAGCAGGCTCTTCCAGAACCTCACCCTGTTCATGGTCTGAACTTCTTCCTCTAATTTTCAGCCTACCTTTACTCATGGCTGGTTTATACCCATTTATTCTCGCGGCAACATTGTCTTGAAGCTAGAACAGTCCTTTCCCTCCCTGGTGTTTATCCCTCTGAAGTATTTATGGTAAGCAATCAGATCCTCTCTCTGCCTTTGTTTTGCTAGGCTACCCAAGCCAAGCTCTTTAAGTCTCCTCTCACAAGACAGGCTCTCCATTTCTCTGGTCTTCTCAGGACGCATTCTAAACTGAATTTATCATTTGTGCACAGAGATGACCTGAATTGTACATAGTATTTTTGAGGGGGTCACATCACTTAATATGCCATGGAAATAGCATAAGCAGAAGAGATATGGGACATAATCTATAGGACGTTACTGTTATTTTGGATACATAGAATCATAAGTGTACTGACTCAAAGACATAAATATATTAAAATGCAAGTTTTTAGACAAGCAAAGACAGGAAGCTTTTCCTTCGCTTAGCAAGGAAAAAAATCATTTTACCCTGAACCTAAATGTAACTTCAGAGGAAAAACCTACTGAACTTAACCCACAGCTGTGCTCCCATGAAATACCAACCTCCTGTTTATAGCAAAGGAAGGGCCCTGGGCTGCAGTTCTTCTTTCCCGCCATGATAAATAGAAATACTTGCACAAAGTGCAAAATGTAAAGGCAAACTTGGGGAGAAGACCAGCATCTCCATGTTAGCTGCTTTATCTTTTTCAGCTTGATCGGACCGGTTCTGCTGCTGCCGGAGAAGCAGACACAGAGACCAAAAGCCAAGCAGCTCACTAACTTTCTGATGAGGCAACTGAACCTCCCCACTTGCAAGCAGATGCAGTGACCCATAGGAAATGGCTAAATATAAGAGCCCATTGCTAAGGGCCCACAGCACAAAACTAAACTAAACTAAACCAAGCAGTGCCATACAGGTAGTGATTGTGTCGAGGTATGCCAACAGTCAGCAGGCTTTCAGCAACATCCCACATACGGCTGCAAACACTCGTGCCAGTTAATTAGCAGTGGCATTAAATGAGAAAAGGGACACTGACCAGGACATTGGGGTTAACCTTAGCCTATGCAAGCTGTGTGCCATGTGATCTTTTATTCCATCTGTTATCAACATACTTCAAGAGATTAATCCAATACTCACTATTTTGAATGAGCAGATACCATTTTGTTACTCCATATCATACTTCACAAGTCTCAGATGTTCAGCATCTGATTGACAGCTTGAAGAGGTGCCACAATGTTAAATGACAGTCTATCAATTTTTCAAGGGCAAGAAATCCTTTACGAGACATTCAGAGGTTTTTCCTTTTAGCATTTTTCCATTGTTTGCCTAACCTAAACCTCAAGCATACACGGGAGTTTAAGGACATACTGCTGGAACAGGAACCATCAGTCAGCAATGAAAAAAATCTGAGAGATGTACCATATGCCCATCCTGAAAACACACACAAATTACGGTACTCATACAAGATATCATCGCGGGATCTGTTTCTACAGCAGAGCCACTGCTGTTAGTTACACCACGCCCAGTGTTTGCACCTGCTCATGACTTGAGCCATAGCTCTCCCATCAGTAGTAGAAAGTACTTACTTCCGCAGGTGCCACCCGCCACAAAGGCACCTTGCTTCTCTAACCCTGATATAAAGCTTTACACCAGATCAAGGACAGCACGAGAAAACTGATAGCTTTACTAGCCACAGCTATGCAAGGGGAAGATGAAGCTGTGAAAATCCCCATGCTCATGGAGCCGCTCTACTGGACCATGAGAGAGGGCAGCCAGACAGAAACACAAAGCCAGGCACATGCAGTGCTACTTTTCTTTATAGGAGGAGACAAGTGATTTCCTGGCATATGTGCAAACGCCTGGGAAAGTACTGGTAGGAACATACGAACATTGCCTGGTAGCTGGCAAAGCATGTGAGCGTGGGACCCTCACTGGAAGGGAAGCTGGATGGTGCCCCTTGTCCACGCAAGTGAGAGTCACTGCTGCCTGGCAGGCATGCTGAGCACTGCTCCTTGCCTCGTCCTGCCCTGCACCCACATGGCATAGGGTAGGAGCTGGACAAACATCAATAGCAGCTTTTTATCAGCCACTGGAAATAGGGCCAGTTAGTATCAGCTAGTCATTAATCTGGTGTTATGCTGTAGGTCAAAATGTCCTTCTGTTTAGACCTTATTGTCTATGTCTTCTGCTTCCTCGGCATCATGATTTACTGTTTGGAGCGATGTAACTTCATGTCACTGTCACTTTCGCTGCATGTGTTCTGCTCTTTGCCTCTGAGACATCTTGACACCTTGATATACAAACCAGAGACTCAAAGATGGTTGCAAATACTGCACTAGGATCCATTCCTACAAAGTTGAAGAGAATCTAACACAACTAATTGCATACATGCAAGGAAGAGATTGACTTGAGAAATTCATAAAGAAAAAATATTGCATTAATAAATTAAGAGCTGCAACCTGTCTAAAGTTCAGCTCTATCGACTGCTAGAACATCTGAATGATTGCTATAATTACTGTAGATACCAGTGCTAGTTTACAATAGGGCCTCTTGTGCTTGTATTGTCTTTTCCATCTTTGCAGCAGTATTATAGCTCCAAATGCAACTGTTGCTGAATTTAAGCTGGAGTGCCTGGAAGGCAAGCGCCATATTTTATACCTCTATGCTTTTGGTGCTTAATTGGGTCCTAAACTAAATATGCTGAATATATACTTAATTAAATGTGCTAAAGAATTATTCTACGTGCATTTAGAAAAGATTTGTTTGGTCAACTAAGATGTTTTGCAACAGTAATTGCATTATTGTTATTGGCATTTCTAAATCACTCTCTGCATTTCCTTTGGAATAAATGTCTCAGTAGCTCACCAGTATAATGTATTACTATGCTACAAAACTGGAGGAACACATTATATATTCATGTACACTTGGCTTTAACCACTTACAGTATAACAATGAAGTAAGGATTATTATGCAGTAAGTTTGCTGAATCATCATTCTTTTAAACCATAAATATACTCGGCATATACCACAACATCCACCCAGTAAGAAATTGGGTAAACAGAACTCACTTATATTTTGAAACTGAATGGACAGTTAAAACTGAATTAACCAGTCAAATAACAGCATTTCAAAAATATAAACTATAGTTCACAAACTGTGGTATAACACAGCCTATTTCTGTTGCAGTACAGGGAAGACAGAGAAGGAGTTAGTATCATGCATGTTGCTAACACCTATACATTCATTCAAAACCAGGTTTTGATAGTGGTCTTAAATAGCTAAAATTATAGAAAGATAGAAGGTCCCTCTATATTACATTTTCTGAAGCATCATCAACACCACAGCAGAGCAAGGGAAATCCAAATCCATTTTATCAGCTTCTAAATGTGACGTATATTATCTATGTGATAATATCTTCTGTCAAACTGTATCCAGGACATTTTCTTTCTCAAAAATCACAACCAAAACCAAAACCAAGGAACATAGGACACTAGAACAAAAAAAAGGATGGTCTTTAGAACAAACTGACACTACTGAATGTGGACAGAAAAAAAAAAAAGCACGTTTAATTTTTCCACTCTAGCAGTTTAGTAATGTACAGGGATTTTCACTGTTTCTGTGTATTGCAGTTTTGTTAATAGGCAAGTCCCAGGCATATGCTTGTATAACACAAAACATATTTGGTTTTAGCATTAATAATTTCTTTAATTACTTTTTTAGCAATTGTGTCATATTTGCAATTTTCACTCACTATGTCTTTCACATTTTATATTTTTTAACCTCTGGAGAACCTTCTCTTCAGTGTTTTGGGGTATTTTGTGTAGCAGGGAATACCAGTAGCTACAGTATAAATTAGCTGTTGAAATTCAAGTTCAGAAGACATGGAGGCAATCCGGCTTGATGCGGTAGATCTCTTGGCCACAGATCTGATTTTGTTGTGGCATTTAGGGGAGAGGGGCAGGCCATGCCCCAGCCTAGCAAAGCTTTTAAGCACACACTTAACTTTAAGCATGTGATTACTTTAAATTACTTCAATAGGATTATTCACACACTTGAATTAAATGCTCTTCTGGATTTGAGCCCTTACGCACGGCACACAGGCTATCCTTACAGGGGCTCCCAAACTGCAGAGGGGATGTGGGAGAGGAGGGTGAGGCACCTGTAGGTGTTTCCAGGACCTCATACAGTGCCCAGCTGAGATAAAGAAAAGATCTCTTTTAAAATCAGTTGGAAACTGCAGCAGCTTTCCAACGCTGAAATGGGTGCCTCTTAGAGAACCAGGGTGGGTTTTTTTTAAAGCCTATTAAAAATGTATTGATAGAAAGTCATCCTTTTTTAGAAAGAGACTTATCGATCAGAAATCTCTCTTTTCAACCCACATTTTCTCCAGACAAAAACCATTCTTCTCCAAAAGCTCCTCACTTCGTTGTTTGCTACCTGATGCTTTTCAATAATTTGGGATGGGGAGGTGGTATTTTGCCAAGGAAAGGCAAAAAAAAAGCCCATCTGCTGTTAAGAGGAAAACCTTGCCCACGCTCTGATTTTCAGGACTTGGGAGTATTTAAAAAAAAAAATAAAAATCTTCCCCCCACCACCCCCCTAAGACAGAATAACAACTCAAAACTATTTCCTGACCAGCTTTTGTTTCGTGATCCCACACAGCAGCTCCGTTACGCAGCTCCACTTGTGCAGACCTCGGCAGCCCAGGCAAGCTGGATGGAGACGGGGAGAGGAGCTGCCCTTTAAATAGGCAGCACAGCTGCATGTAGGTTGTTTGGGGATTTAAGTGTCAACCCCTCTAACTATATTAATAGGAATTTAGGGTGTAAAGAGATACCACTGATACAGAGAAAAAACATTTTTGATCTGACATTTCTTCAGCATGAGAACCATTGTAGAACAACAGCATGTACTTCAAAGTTGTCACAGATATCATGCAACGTAAAAACCCTTTATCATAATATACTTCATTTTTCATCGTGAGAATTATCATGTTGAAAATGGTCCTGAAAAACAAAGAAAGACTGACACCAATGCTACTCAAGGTAGTATAAAATCAGGCCTTATTTGTCTGTGTCAACATTTTAAATCAGAGGGTACGAAGGGTTTTGTTATTTTTGTACTAATAAAGAAGCCTGCAAGGATCCGTAAGCTACTTCAATATTTAGGGAGTATGCCAAGAGACCATGCGTTGCATTCCCAACAAAGAGACAGAAGCGTATAGTTTTGCTGCAGTCTTGGTACCTTCACTATGTGTCACTGTGCATCAGCGTTAGCTGAAGAACTGAGAGCATGGCTAACGAGAGAGAGAGGGAGAAAAGTAAAAACAGTGACATATGATTTTTCCTGAAACATCACATCTCTCTTTTCCATATATTAGGAAAAGGTTACGCTCCTTTTGCTCGTAATTATAAAACAAGAATGTTAATACCACAAAGGTGCAGCATAAATCAATTTCCAACTGCTAAATTTATTAGTGAGTGCTTGTAATATATTATCTGAAATGGGAAACAAATCCAAGGCTAGGATTTTTTGCTGATACTTTCCAATTGTAACAAAAACACTAGATAACATTTAAGTTTCTATTACGAATTGCTAACCTTTGGAAATAATTTTCTTATCTGCAGTGAATACTAAACAAAACTGATTTATACAACAAGAAATGTGTTTACAATGAATAAAAATTACTTATGATGGCATAAAATATCAAAGTAAATTATCCTTAGCATTTTTTAATGTCCAGGGGAGGTATTTTAAAGCATATCCTAGATTAACAGTTGTTACTACTATTGTTCTTATAATTATTGTTACTATTATTGTTATAATAATATAAAAAGTGGCACAAAAAAAGCGGAAATCCTTGAAGTTGTCTCGTTTAGGGTCTGAACCAATGCCTACAAAAGTTAAAGGTGTCTCAAGAAATATTTCAGATACACTGTTAAGACTGAACCAAAAGATCAAGGTGATTTAGTTTAAATTCTATAATGACATTAAGAGTAGTGATATATTTCTATCATGTGAAAATATATACATATTTCTAGTTCAGAGTTAAATCTTGAATGCAGCCGCCTAAACATAATCCCTATAATTAATAGATAGTCCAGTATGCTGGCTAGGCTTTCCCCTCTGAAGCAGATAAAGTCATTTGTAAGAAAGAGAAAAAGAGAAGGAGAGAGAAAATATTCTTCTATCTGATGTTTTACTGCAACACTTTCATTCAAACGTGGATATTTAAAAATATGTTTTAAAAGACAGCTGATATTTTGGCTGAAACACAAACATAAAGGTATTTTTATCTCAAGCACAGGGGTTGTGCAGAAATCTCAGGAGCTCTAATGAGAAGACACCTAACCAGTCTGTGGCAGGGATTTGTCCAAAACCCAAAATTGCTGTACCACGTGGCCCAATATTGTCAGTATCTGTTGGGCAGAGCAACTGGAAGAAAAAAACAGGATCCTCTGCAATATGAAGTCTTCCTTCACTGTCTGATCAGAGAGGAAATGTAAATGCCATCGCATTGATTGAAGGGGAGGTATCACACACCATGCGGTCACTCAGAATGAACTCTGCAGCGAGCGAGAAGCTCCTCCTTTTGACAACGAACGAGGCAGGCAAGTGAGTGGACACCTGGTCATTCAAAATGCACCAGGATTTGAATGGTGGGCCCGTTCGCCAAATTGCTGCTGCTCTTCTGAGCCAGAAGAAGTAAAATGTGTTTCCCTTATACATTTCAGCTGTTGTGCTGTATCAGAAGGCACTCCGGGCTGAAATGTGAAAACAAGCCCAAATCATCATCCTGGATTGTTTTCCCACAGTTCCTACCAGCTTTCACACTGCAAAAACCCATCTGACAAATACTGCCATTAGTGCATTACCTTCAAATTAGGACTAATAGAGTCCTGTCCCAGCCTGATATAAAATAACAAGTGTTTTTTTTAATTGCCTAAAGAACAGTGTTTATTCCAGCAATTGCATGGTCAGTGCCACAGGCAGATGACAGACTTTGTGGGTATGATAAGTACTTCCAACCTCTAACTAAAGCCCACCATGTATCGATATTGGAGAAAAGCTTGCAGTTTTTCTTTGTCTGCCCCAACTCACATCAAAAGTATGCATCACCCATACAAGTAACTTCCTGCCTTTTTTTAGCAATTCTCTGGCTTGTTCCTAAAGCTGACTACACGAGGAGTGCCTGATACAAATCTCCCTATTGCCACTGCACGTACAACCTTCCTTCTCATGACTGTCTCCTTATCCTCCCAACCAGAACCACAGTGTGACGTTTTGGTGCCCTCGGCATCTTCCACCCAATGCTTGATCTCTCCGGACTGCTCCCACCTTCTGCAGCACCTCTCACTGGGCCCTACAGCATCGCCTTGTGCGCTCTTGGTGCCACACTCAACCTATGCTTGATGTGGCTTTGCCTCTGCAAAGAAAGTCCCAGTTAAGCCTTTTTCCATTCACAGACACTGCTCACACAGTCTGTGTAGAGAAAACCTCTTTATTATTCAGCTTCATATCCTACAAGTGAATATCCAAATGCAGTGGCATTCATCAGAGGGAGTTACTGGAAACATTTACGCTAATTATGCTCCTGTCTAAATTGGTTACTGATCTTATATTGTAGTTAAACTACCAGAAGGATTTCTAAAACAATAGATTTTTTTGCTAGTTAGTGGTTTTTATCAGACAGATAATGGGAGAAAAGAAATAAATAAACTCAGGGAGGTACAATTACATCATCTTACTATTTCAGCATGATAAACAAAATGGTATTCACTTCCCTCCCCAGAGTGCTATGAGGCTTATTCCATTAAGGTTTGTCAAGTGCTTGGATGGAAGGCCCTGTAAGTGCATGGTATTATTAGTAAATATTAAGTAGAAAACTAGATTCTAATTATCAGGATAAACAGGCTAAGTTCTGCTTAGCTAAATGCACTTGGGAGAGGAACCCAGGACCAGCAGCGTGCCATAGCGTTGCGCATCCTTATCAGATCCAACACCTCTCAGCCTCCAAAAGATCAGGTTTGCTCAGGTTCAAACCTATTGAACCTAAAATTCATCATCCCTACCCCTTCCCCAACCCTGAACAAAAACTTTACTCCCTCTTTAATGTGTGTTATGCATAGTAGACTGATGCAATTTATTTTCCAGGCATCCCCAAACCTGCTCATCATCCTGTACAGCCGGGACAGAAACGCAGCATGCAGGCATGGCGTAGAGAGCCTCTGCTCCCACGCCTGGCGAGGGTCCCTGCCCCTTCAAGTACAGGGCGCACAGTCACCTCTGTCACTGGGCTTGTGACTGCCTTGCCCCCTACATCCTGGCACCAGAAGGAAATTCCTGTTTCCTGGTCTTTCTGCCTTTTGCCACAATGGGAGAGAGGAAAAAAAAATAAATTACCCTATAAATGTTTCACTAGAGAGAAAAGAAAGAGACATGTAAAGCATTTGTGTAACACTGTGCTGATCAATCAGAATTAGAGCTAAAACTGCCCTTAATATCATGTGTGAGTAAAGGTCTAAAATATTTTTGCATTGATCATTCATGATTAAAACTAATGTCATCTGGTAGCTTTGGTGGGGTTTTTTTCTACCTTTGCTGTCAAGTCAAGCCTGTGCTGGGCGCAGCCATCTGGGGCTTTACATCTTCCCAAGCATGCTGTGCAGTCTGATGGCATCTCCTGTGTAAAAGGCATAGACTGACAGGGATTCAAAGGAGACACAACTGCTGCAGTGAAGAAGCTCCTTTCGCATCAGGGAAAAAGGTGGGGATGGAGAAAGCTGTGGAAAATAACATTTCTGATGGGTAGAACAGGAACCCTAATGAAGGCGAAGGCCTTCCACAAACAAGATCTTCTATTTTTGGGGAGCGATCATTTTGCCAGCTTTAAATGTCCTTTAAAAGAGGACAAGCAACCCGTACCTACAGAACTGCTCCCAAAGACTGCGCATAACACGGAGCCCCCAGAGTGTAGCTAAGGCGTATTAGCTAGTTCCTAGTCATGGATTTTGTTTGAAAGGAAAACTACCTTCACTGTGCTCAGCATTAACAACCCCACCGCTGCAAAGCCAACGAGCTTTTCCCACTAGCGGTAAGCTCCGAGATGTTTTGAAAACAAAAATTTTTGAATTACAGTGACCTCTTGCTAGTGGGGACTATTTACTGAAAAGCAACATTTGCAAGACTGATGGTTTGGGCTTTCACACAAAAAAACCCCACTAGAAACCAGGTCTTGAAACACTAGCAAAAGAACTGGAAGCAAGAACATTAAGCACCAACCTTACCAGCATGCCAGGCTATTTGGATAGCTTGGTTTTAGGAGAGAAATCACCACGTACACCCATTTATTATGTTCTCTATTCATATTATAGCTGTAGATTCACTACAACCTGCAAGTAAACCCTTGTTCTGCAGCTACGACGTGGTTAGGCATACGCTGAGGATGGGCTGAGGCACCCTGCAATGGTAGCACCATCTCCAGCTTCTCAGAAACTGCCTTCCAGCACTAAGCAGCCTGAATCGGGAGTATGGACTGAATTGGAACCATGCAATTTTTAATGTGTCTACTTATTGAATTTTTAATTTGCAGATTATTGACTGTATGGACTGTAATGGCTTTGAACAACAGGGTGAGTGTGTATGCCAGACATCTGAAGTAATTCTATGTGAAAAGAGATGGCAAATTGCTGGAGCCTTTAATTACACTATTATTTAATAGTATCAAGGAAGGGCCTGAAAAAACAGAATACTCTCCCCCTGCACATTTATCTACATCTCAATAAAATGAAATGCCATTTGTGTGAGGGGAAGGGAAGGGTGGCTCTTAATATATACACTTTTATATAACATATCTGAATGGGGTTGGTATGAAAGGGCAGATCATAAGAAGTGATGGTTTCAGTCCATGGGATTTTAACACTTTTTGCTTCTATGATCTTATAAGCCCCTGACATCAAGAAGCCATTAAATGAGAAGTAATTAGTTTTCTGCCCTGCCTTTTTCTACGCATATGAAGACCATAAAAAGAATGATGCTGTCACCGATCCCCACATCTGTCTACATATTGCATGCCTTACAGATATAGGGCCTGCTGCCACAGAAATGGGGACTCCCAGTTTTTTTTTGGCAGGCTCTTGACAGCACATTCAGCACAAAAATCCATTCTCAGCAAAGAAGCAGCAGCCATGGGCTGGCCTCTTCGCCACAGCCAGCCTGGGCCATGCCAGGCACTCCTTCCCTCTCTGGCAGCAGGGTACCGCTCTTCTTTTCTTTCCTCGTGATTTTATTTGGAAACAAAAGGAAACAACATCCTGTCATCAAACATCAGTAAGGCATAATTATCATAGCTATGTTTTACCTACCACAGTGAACGTTTTACTATGTGAAGATCACAAATATCAAGCCTCCAGGAATGTCACACGAGAATGTCATAACGAAGCCTACGTCTAAAATAAACGCTCAGGAAAACCCTTCTCAAAATCACTGTCTACCTACATGCAAATGCATGTTATTAAGGGCTGTTCTTTAAAAGAAGTGAGAAATAACTGGTGCAAAAACAAGGCTGGATTGTTATTCCAGAGGAAAACCCAGCAACTACAGAGAAATAATATTTTGCCATGACTTCTGTCAAACTGGTGCTGTTGGAAGGAGCCCTGAATAACGGCAGGCCACAGCTCGGCTGAAACACAGTGCAGCTGCTCAAGACATGCTGCCATCAGAAACCAGTCCGAGGCCCAGCTCTTCTCTCTTTCATGCCACCGACTACGTGCCTGACTTGTATTTCTGCTGCCCCTTGCCAACAGCCACATCTCAGGCAGGGAACTCAAAGCTCTGTGATAAAAAGCACCTTTGCTAAAATTTAAATACACTGTGCCCAACAAACGAATTTAAGATGACTAGGTGTCAGTGGCTGCCTTAGATATATTTTTACTCACTGCTGACTAGCTCGTGCATTGAGGTCTAGCTGCATCGAAGAAGAGACAGCAAATACATACCCCACTGGAAACTGAAACGGCATGCAGCAGGACAGAGCTTGTCGGTGGGGAGATGAGCCAGGGAAGGGAATTTTACAAATTCCTTTCAATGTCAGGTCCTCAACTTTGCAGTGGCAGTTCTACATACTGAAGTTTTGTTTCATGCCCTATATATATTTCCCTTTCATGGAGAGAAGGCTGGGGACTGTGCTTACTATATTTGGAGTGCTGTCGTGGATGGATGGAATACTAAGAGAACTGCATTTGAAAATGTACACTCACAACGTCTTATCAGTATTGGACATACATAATTTTTTCTTGCAAAGTTTTTGCTATGAAATTGGTTGTCACACAAATTCGCGCGCTTCTCCTTGCTGATTTTTTTTTAAACCCACTACATTACTATATTTTTGATGTCCATTTTAATGTTCTTTAAAGATAAAGCCAACAGTCTATACTAAAATTTCATGCACCCTTTTCTTTGGTTGAACAGAACTGCATTCTCACTACACAGTAAAATTTCACATACATTTTAATAACTCAGTAAACTCCACCCAGATGAAAATATTCACCTGTAAGCATGAAACATTTCTGCCTTAATTGAATGTAAACGCAACCTTCCCCAACATACATTCTCTCAGGCGAAAGAAAGTGCGTGCTCCATCGATGTAAAGCACCACCGCTTAATTTGCTACCGTGGGAAGTAAGGACAGTTTAGTTGAATAACTGAAACACTGGCCCTCACTTTGGTCTACCCTTGGAAAACTGCAATCTAAGCTTGAAGAAGGTTTCTCTCAGCCAAAGTTTTTGATAAATTATAATTTATCAAACTGATAATACCGGCACCCATCTACTTGATACAGAGACTTCAGGGAATGCTTTACAGGAACAGAATACATGGAAGTTTGAAGTGTTCATGGCTAAACACAAGCTGGTGACTAGCACTGCTAGGCCACCAAGCATACTCTTCTTTTAACAATCTCCGGTTTTCAGCTGAAGCAGAATTCACTACAGATTTTCCACAGCCTGCTATAAAGGAGACAATGGCAGCGTTACTTTGCAGTTTTGTTTGAAAACAAGAGCTATTACTGGTTGCACGTGGAAATGCTGAACAATGAACCAATAATTTCCATCGACAGCATTTTAATCTCTTGACTAAGGTGCTCAACCAAGCCTTTACCTGCTCTTTGCAAGGCTTACATTGAAGCGACTGGGGCACAGCGCAGAGAACTGCAGCGGTCGGTGCAGAGATCTAGAGGAAGCGATGCAGAAGAAACCACCAAAAAATTCCCTACTTAGAGTGCTGAGGGTTTGAAAATGAGGATTGTTTCAAACATTGTGCGTATGAAAACTCTGCGTGAAGGCTGGCTGGGATTAGGCCAGCTTTGATAAAGATGAAGAAGGGCTTAGAAAAGATGTGCAGGCTTCAGCCACAGAAGAGCAGAACACAGTCGCCTTCCAGAAAAGTTCTAAGGTAAAGGGCTTGCAGTACAGCTGGCCACCACCAGGTCCCAGGATGATGATCATGGTGATGATGATGACGATGATAAAGATAATAATAACAGCAGCAGCACCACCAAATTAATTCTTTAATACAGAATAGATACTAAAGTAACCAAAGCCATCTAACGTGTAAGTGGGGGAGTTGTTTTCTTTTTAAGTGAAGAAGGGGAGAACTACTTCTGCATCAAGAGATAGCTACTCTGATTTCAGAAAATAGGTACATTGGACACAGCAGTCGGCAAAGTAACTGAGAGAAACCAAAGAATTAAGACAGCTGAAGCACAATGGAAAGACACAGTGCTCTATTAATAATGCTCACCTTTAAAGAAGCATGATAGGACTGTGGCATTTAATATCAGTGCTTATCAGAAGCATCTCAAGAGATTTCAGCTCTTTTAATGTATGTCTCACAAAAGAAACACCACTAAAGAGTGCTGACTTCAATGTTTTCCTACTGCTAACAGCTGCCTTTCAGGGAAGATCCCATGAAGCTTTCCTCTTCCACGTTTAACTGACTGTGGATTTCCACGTTTAATTGAATGGGATTCAATAGCAGGAGCAGAGAGAGTTCAAATTGTCCCTTTGGGGATTCGCTCACCCGAAATTACTCATTCATGCCATGACATTTTGAGGGAATATCATAATGTCATTTTGGACACAATGTCATAACTTAGAGGAACAGGAAGAGTAAGATAGAAACATCAATTACGATAAAAAAAAGGGTGTAAAAATCACAGTTTGCCCTGTGTCCTTCCTTTCAGGGGGAAGTCCCAGTTCGGAAAAGGCTGCTCTGTATCTGCAGTTGCTACGTACGTTCATGATGGGGTCAGCACCATCACCCACAACAGGGTCACCTGCGGGCTGTATCCCGCTGACCTGCATTCATCCCAGCCAGTCCAAAATCCTCCACGACAGGATGGAGGAGAGTAGTGCTATGGAGAGCAGCGTAGTAGGAGAGTGGTGTCAGCAGGATTTGGCCCTTTCTGACAGCACAACATGGTAAAAAAGGAGTGACATGGGTATGGTGGGTACACTTGTCTGATGGTACTACAGGGTGGGAGCAGAATGCAGAACCTTTATATACACCTGTATGTACATTCGTATGTATATGTACATGTGTACACATATATGTATATATATAAAGGGTCCAGATAGTTATTTTGGCAGTTCTATGTCATGTGCTGACGCTGAATTACATTAGCAATACCACTCTACAGCATAACATTTTTTAAAAACGTGAAAAATAAGTGTGAAAAATAAGGCAGATGCAGAAGTGTCGTGGGAAGGCTGGGTGTTTGAGGCATTTAATATGGGGATGCAGCGTGTCACCGACAACCCACCAGCTCATGTACGTCCTGTGTGAGAGCAATGGCTCGAAACCCCTTCCAAAAATACCCCTTGCATGGCTGATGAGACACAAGCTGGGAGGTAAAAGGGGGGGGGAAACATTCTAGTGAGTTACAGCCTTAGGAGAAAGTTGACCCAACCCTAGCCTGTGTGCATTAAAGGCCTGTATCGTAATCCTCTCTCTCTGTCTTCAACCTGCTATCTGACTTGTATTAATTAAATGTAAGTGCAAATAAGAATGAGTTATTTTCATCACGATTAAATATGTTAAAATAAATCCATCTGGTTTTGTGGTAATCAAACTTCAAGGAACAAGACTCTAAGTTTGTAAAAATATAAACCAGTGCTAAATGACACCTTTATGTTTGATGCCTGATTTTAAATTACTTATTACTCTTTATATATTATTTCACCTACCGTGTAAATTTTCACTTTTCATGTATTACAGCTGCTACACCAACATTAAAAAGGCACTAAACATTTTACAACAGTGCACTGAATGGCATCAGAGTTATCACATTTTCAGTAAATATTTGTAGAAAGGCTCTTTCCAGGCTGGATGAGCTGCCCGGACCCACTGCCACCCATCCCACCTGCCCCTCCAGCAAGCTGAGTGATGAGGACGACCAGAGGACAACGTGCCCCCGACCTCCGTGAGTAGCTCTTTGTGAAGACTTAACTGGGAAAGCAAACTTCCACGTTAGAGTTTCATCACCATGATATTATAATTATTCAGATTTTCAGTTACTGCTGCAACTTCAATTCATTTAGCAGTAGGCTTTTTAGATTACAGTCCATTTATTATCAACATTTTTTTTGCACAGAAGGTTACGATGGTTTATTAATCCATCAACGGACTCCCTAAAAATATGATCAATGGTGCTGCATGAAATGTCATTCTGTATACGCTTTAGGAGGCTTGGCAATTAGCACTTCAAAACATTATGACTGTATTGAAGGTTTAAAAAATACTTGTAAAAAAATACAGAACCATATCCCTGAAGAGTTCTGCTGAATTAGAACAAAATGCTGTAAATCTTACCACCTGACAACGCTACTTTTATGAAATTGTTCAAAAATGCATGTTATTTGCAAAAGTTAAAAAAAAAAAAAGTATTAGAGCCAGCATTTGATTAATGAGACTGTGTCTAGAGCAACTCCATACTGGTGCGGTTCCTCAGAGTCACATTTCAGACGTACCTTAAAGCCTGGGAAGGACTGCTATTTTCCAAAGCATCTTATTAAAAGAAAACAATCTGACAGGGCTGCTTGCTCAATACAGTGTGGCTATGAACCAGGAGAAGCTATGAAACGCATTACAGTTCGCTTTTCTTGGATGAAGAGAGGCTCTTCAATTATAAAAGTGTAAACAGGTGAAGATTGAATCCCGGCAGTGAAAGTACCATAAATACACGTCTCATCACTCACCGCACGCAGTGTGCAGATACAGCAGCAAGCAACACCTTGTTAGAAGCTGAGAGCGTTAATGCTACACACCCTCTTGCACTGCATTCACGTTACATTCAAAGGACGGCACACTTTTCTGAGCCTTGTTTTAAGAATACCACTTACTGTAGCAGTGTGCCAAATATTTTGGTTGATATTTAAATAATTCATGAATGCTAAACTCATCTGTTTTTTTTAATAGAAGAATAAACCCGTCATATTCAGAAGCTGACCTTTTTACTCTGCTATATAAACCCATTAACAATACGGAAAAACATATTCCAAACATAAAAAGCTTTGAAATATCAATTTAAAGGCTACTTGCTGCTATATCCTTTATTGTAAATGTTACCAAGAAAAAGGCAGAAACCAAAAATCAATTTTTAATATATTTCTTCCTACCACAGGGCATCGGAAACATTAACGGTTTCTACATCTACGTGGCTACTCTTACAAGCTTTGTTCTTCCCACATTTGCCTTTAAAACATGATTAATGTATGTTTGCATATAAAGTACTTATGGATGTAAATTAATTAACAATAATGCAGTACACACAAACAACTTTCCCATTGTTTGATTACCCAGAATAACAGTTTGATATTTACAGAGCTGCTACAACTTAGGCAAGAGAAAATGTTGCAGATTTTTATTAGCTAACTGGATTCCCAGCAAACCGGGAATCCAGGCAGGAACCAGACTTTTGGAGTTAAGTTTTGAAGCCACTGCTGTTCTGTAGAACTCAGTTAGCTCTCGTACAGACATTTTTTTAGAAAATTTTCCACCTTTAAACTTTCAATGGTCCAGGAACACTGATGAAGTCTTAAAAGTTCCACTGAAAATAGGCACCACAATAAAATTATCAAGCAATAGCTCCACTGAAGTGAGTGCCGTATGAGTGATGGTTATGAACAGCCTTGTGCAATCCGAGTGTGGAAATTATCCCTTTCTTTTTCTTCTTTCTTCTGCTTCTAAAAAGTCTCCCCTTTCCATCATAAATCCACACACACACACACACTTCTGCATAATCTCCATGCTCCGTATTTTAAATCACATTTCATCTTATTGCTCCCAGTCACTCCAGTTTCCAGGCTTTCCTCACCAGTACTGCTCAACCTAGACCGTCATGTTTATGGAGATGAGGGTGGAAATTTCCTCTGTAATCAACAAAGAGAAGTAGGTGCCTTTGAAAGCCTGCAGAGAGGGAGATCTGGATTAGGAATCTAATTAATTAGGGATTAGGAACCTAAATTATGTGGACCTCTCTCTATTCACAATGTAGGTATTTACTTCAGGAGGACTGGTTCACTATGTGCCTATATCAGGAGGGTGAGATATAATCTAGATATTTTCCTTAGGTTCACATAACATACTGTATCATAGGTTTCATGACGATTTTTTCTTCCTCTCTTTCCAGATCAGGGTCCTGCTCAGCAAGATAATATAGACGTGTATATTATCATTCTACTAATAAAATGATACCACATGCAAATCAGTAACATCTACTTCAGCCTAGAAGTAGCACACTAGACTAGAAAGCAGAAAAAAGCAAGACTGGAGGACATTGAGAGACTGGGAAACCACTGCAGAAAACCATTAAACTATGTTTGCTTGGGCTTCAGGTTTTTCTTACACTCTTTCATCTACTTTTAAATACCACCAACCTTTTCAGATTGTCCCACGCTTAGAAGTGTTAGTCAATCTACTGGATTGCTTGTGGGGAAGACTTACCCTGGTATTATTGGAAGAATCTATGTGAAAATATCAGTATTTCAGAAATATACAGTAGCATTGTTACAGTAATACTGCAACATTACAGAAGTATTACAGAAAATTCTCCCTCTGCCTGTAAAGACATCATTTAAACTCCACAGTGCTGCACAACCAAAGCCTCTTCTCCAATCAACTAGAACAGACTTGGCTCCACAAATGCAAACTGGATGAATATTACTTTTAACATATTAAAAGGAATCAATGATAAAACCAACTTTTCATATCACATGAAAGCCATCAGTGCACGTCACGTCATTTTGCAGTGATCTTTTAAGTATTAAAATAAACAGCAGAAACCTACAAGGCCATGAAAAGTTTTTTTGTTCTCTTTCAGAGAAGGAAGGGAGTAATCCAAGGGATTTACAATTAATTGTACAGTTTCAGCACTGAATAACTGCAATAAGTAAAAGTCTATTTAAAGTATCTTAACCCGGAGCTTTATGCCTGTCAGGTCAGTGCTGTCAGCTGCAAACTCCGCTCACAAGGTATCACAGATGCTTTCTAAATACCCCTGCATATCATAAATACTACTACAACACTTTGGTGCATCAGGATGAGTTAAGAACAGTCTTGTCCCCAGTTTTAATGATAACCATGATGTCATTAAAACATAGATTTCATTTTGGGCATGACCACTGTCAAGCTACAGGCACTGTACTACTCCTGTGGGAAACCCTGTTGAACCCCCGTAAGAGAGACCTATCTCTGTCAATAAGGAGGGAGCACAGCCTTCCTAAAACGACATGGGAAATGTGAAGTCTCTCAAGAGAAAAAGATTTAATTATCTTTTTCATGTTAGTCGTTGCTACCTATTGATGTCCTAAACCTGCTGCTGAATCCTAGGGAATTCAGAGTAAACAACCATAAGGTAAAGCTTTTATCAGCATGTATCTGAGCATTAACTGAAATGCCTTAAGGCAGAGTAAAAATGCTTCTGAAATGTTTACATGAGATGAATAGAGCTTGGATAAGAAAAAAAAAGGGGTACTCACAGTAGTTTTCCTTATAGCTATCCACATCAATTCATCTTTAAATACAATGACTTTTTGATTTAAGTTCTCAGAATTAAAGCCCACTGCGAAGAACCCCAAGGTCTAAGAAAACACGGCTCGATGAAATATCCCAGAATTATTTTTAACAAAATAGCACTTACAGGATTGGTCTTTTAATGGCAGGTTTAGAAGACACTGGGTTTGGGTTTTTTTCTTCTCTTGGAGGCTCTCATGGAATATTTGTCAGGGAGGCTTTGGGCATACGTAACTTAGGTACATCATCCTTCTGTGTACAGCACACACAACACCAAACATGCAATTATGACCGAATCTTAATCCTCCTTCCAGTGTATCTTCTGAATAATAACCTGTGTCATTACAGAAAACCATTTTTTACTGCAAATGAGGTTGTATGCCAGGGTAACTTCCCCTCATCCCTTTCCCGTTGCAGTCCCGGGGAGCCATGTCGAGTCCCAGGTAACGTGGGAGAAACAGTGTGGGGAGCCCGGCCCACATGTCCCGGTGGGGCATGGGGCGGACAGCGTGTTTCTCAGCAGGGAAGGACGGTGAGGGACTGGATGGAAAGCACTAACCCCCACAACCTCCATGCAAGCTTTGGGAAGGAAATTCTAATTTTGGAGGAAATTCTAATTTCTTTCTTGCAGAAGCGATGTGTCACTCAGCCAGGCGCGATAGCTGCTGTCTGCTGGCCCCTGATAACTCTACAACAGGCAGTAGTTGGGACCATCAAGCTTTTGGCAGCCTAGAATAGGTTGGTATCACCCACATGCTTTTTAAGTTTGATTTTCCGGCTACTCCCTGTCACTTCTCTTGTCACTTGCATGTGCAACATGTACCCACACATCCATGGCGCGGCTGATGGGAACGGCACTGCCGGGGTGAGCCTTGATGGGGCTGTAAGCTGCAACGCCAAAACTGATAGAACTCTTTGGGACCAAACTTCTGACTGCACTTAGTGCAGGGAGACTTTCCACAGGTCCTGGCACCAGGGGTCCCAGCAGGGTCCTCCACCCCCCAGGGGAAACAGGGCTGTAATCTGAGTTAAAAGCTCCCAGCAGGGAATGCATCCTGCTCCCAAGCAACTCGCTGCAGAAGCTAGTGATCCGACTCCTGAGGAAGTGTGGCCAATTTCTCCTCCGAATGTGTTGGGATCATCTTTTAACCCTGGCATTTCAGCTCGCCTTTTTCGCCTAGATTAAAGAGCTATCTGCTATCGAAGGTATCGTCTTCAGGTAATACCTTGTAGACCATCATTCCATCATCTCACATCCTCCTCTTGGACAAAGTAAGTAGATTGAGCTTCTTAAGTCTGTAATTGTAGGGCCTATTTTCCAGAGATTGAGTGAATTTGCTACTGGCTTTAAAGCTGCCAGGATTTACTCTCGGAGCCTCAGCTGGGGTAACTTCTGTGCTCAGAGGTCAGAAGAAAATATAACTAAACGATCTCTGAGATGTTATGATTCCAAATATCTCCTGCAAATCTCTCACTGTACACTTAATATTTTACAATCTGCTTTAATTAAGGCTTAGCAATCAGAAGAAAAAATCTTTGAAGTTTAACTTTTCAGTAGCATGTGAAAATGTTAAATGCTAAGTCCTTTTGTATAAGCCTTATTTTGTTCGTTAACAAATTTCCGATATATAAACCAGCTTGTTCAAAGCAGATAAAAAAGATTGGTGTGGATAACATCTTGTGGCTAGCACACTCCTTAAATTTATTATTAAAGTTATTTACCAAATGTTATGCTGGTGACAGTGGAGTGCTTGGCAAAAGCCAGGCAGTAAATCATGTAAAATTATACTCCCATGAAACCTTAAATTTTGCATTTTAATTCTTTAAACAGATCCTGCCAGTGTTATAGCCTAAAATATGCAATATAGTTCTAGATAACAGAAAAATAAACTGAGAGATCAGAAAATAGCAGTAAGAATTATGGATGGATTTGTTTCCTCCCAGTGCAGTTCATTTTATGCCCCTGAAATTGTGAGTAAGGAAAATGGAGGCCTCCCCGTATTGCAGGCTGGACCGTTACTTTAGTACCACTCATAGCTGCAGCGGCTGCTGGCGGGGAAGGACTCACAGAAGTCTGCGTAATGAGTATCTTCATAGCTGAAGAACTGGAAATCAAAGACTTACAGGCACGTGACAAATCAAACCAAAGTTCCTAATATTTGAGAGGCCTGGGACTGCTTTATTTCCCCCAAAGTTGGGCAGAGAGCTGTAACAACATACTATACCTATAGTATATGGAAGCACAACACACTAACCAGGGGTTGTATTTATAATGGTATTTTTGGACATAACTTAAAAGGGCTGTCTTCTTTCATGTTTTGGTCTATTTTTGTCGGCAAAAAGGTACTTGTGCAGTCCTGTCCGGGTCCTCATGAAACATATGCTGCCCAGTCCAGCTTTGAGCATCTGAGCGCTCTCACAACCGACTGAACTTGATACCTAGGAACAAGTAAGTGGTCAGAAGCCACTATACAAATGCTATATTATGTATCCTAATAGCTTTACTGTTGAAAGACTGATGTTTGTTTTTATTGTTCATAACATTTGTAGTGATAACTAGTTAAGCTATATAAATGATTCCCACGTATGACTTTCCTAATAATCTATAACAAGCCACGAAATCTACTATTTGTGATAGGACCCACCCATGAAATCAGGCAACTTTGTCCATAATTTTGAAAGTGATACTATTGTAAATACTGCAGTAAAGTATGTGATATAAATGCAAGTGTACCATAACATCCACAGCATATGTATTAACGCAACCATTAAACAGAATAGTACTGCCACAATATTAATACATTCTAGATTATAGTAAGCAGAACTAATACACATTAGGTTACATAACTTTCCTACAGTAATTACTGGAATACTACATTATCCATAAGAAACTGCCATCTGCCTTCAAGAACCCCATTTATCTGCCATTTCAGAGTAGCAGGAGCACAGCTGCCCTCTCTGGAGACAGAGCTCCTGCTGAGGAACAGCACTAGGCATTTCAGGAACAGCAGAGGTTCACGGGCCAGTGTTTTGGTGATGTTGACTCTTTGGAGCTGCGTAGGTACCACCGACATGGGAAGCTCTTCGGGAAACATTTGCTGCAGGAGCAGTCTCACCTGGGAGCTGTGGATGCCAGGCACTTCTGGGTTCTCAGAAGTGAGAACTTTTGTTCTCAGCCAAAAACATCTAATAAAAATGCTGGGGGACAGGACAGGAGGAGCTTTGCTTTGTGATGGTGAGAGGCAAAGGCGTTTTCTGTTTAATTTACCTGATTAATGCTGATCCTGATCAATGAAGATGATGAAAGGCCATAAACTCCTCCTAAGATACTCAGGGCTTTTCAGCTTACAGAAAAAAACATAAATATTCATTTGGCTTATAATGTAAACTGAAAATCCTCATCTGACCAGTTTGGAGACCTGCCCTAACTCCTGGCCAGAAGCAATCCTTATTCTCTCAGAATTCCTGTTCTCAGGTAAAATGCAATGGCAGACTGTTGTCTGACAGGCCAGCCCTTGCGGGACTGAACTGAGAGTCTTCAGCCGCCAAACGGAGGGTCTTCATTTCTCACTGCATGAAATGGAGAATCTCGATCCCATAGAGAGTACATTCACAATGCTACCAGTCTGCTAATTAAATGTACTTCTGAAGTTTCCCCGACTAGAAAAGTAACTATTTTTCACAAAACTTTACAGGAAAAATATTCTGCCCAATACAAAAGATTTTACCCTTGCAGAAAATGTGCAGAACGTGGAGAGACACTGGGATGACCCCCACAAAAATCTAGGAAGGTAGTACTGGTAAGAAATGTGCTTCTTGATCTGGAGAGCCAGGTTCTCCATCCCAGCATCTCACATTCCCACAAGTGATTCCTGTTATTTTTATGTCCCTCATTTGCAAGACATCCAAATCAGTAGCACAGGACTTTCCAGTGCATGCAAAACCTTGCAGGATATTAAAACGCTAGACATGTGCAAATACCATTAATTACTAACTAAAGTAATTTTTCTTCTGGGTCTCTCAGAAATTCTTTCTACTTCCATTTTCTAGATGAGCGCTTCTTAGAAGGGCACTGCATCCCCCCAGCAGGAACACGCTGGGGCTGGGACTAGGACTAGGGCTGGGGCCAGCTCAGGCACAGGCTGGGCTGAGGAGAAAGGTTTATGATGGAAGACAAAGGTTTGCTACATCCATGATTTACTCCCTGCACTGACATGCCCTTCTTCACTTCCAACAGGACTCTGAAACGCATCTTGTTCCTTCCTCCTCCAAAGAGGCGGCTGGCAAAAGCAGCTCAGTTGAGGACAGGGCTGAGCATGTCACGAAGCTAGTTTGCCCATTTCTTCTCTTCTCTTGAGTGCTCACTGCACCCCAGCCACATCCTACGGATGCCACCTGGCAGGGAAACTGCTGGGATAAAGTGCAAGGAGGCAACAGCGAGGAAGTGACTGGGTTAGGAACAAAGCAGCGCGGGCAAGTTAAGTCCCTCTGGACTCAGGCAGCATCTCTCCGCCCCATCCCTGCTCTATCTCCCACTCTGAAACTGGTTCTCAAAGCAAAGAGAAGAGTAGCAGAGACACACTGTATGGCAGGAGAGAGAGAGATGGTCAAGTAAAGCAACTCTGAACAGTATCTGCTCCAAGAGAGTTTTGCCCCTATAACTAACACTGGCAAGCCCATAAAGCATAGGTAAGTCCCAGGATGCAAACTATGTCCTTTACACCAAGGAACAACTCACTGGCTGGTACCTACTTGACAGCAACACATCCTGATATTCAGGGACAGCTGACGTCCCGAAATAAAAGGTGTGCTTGAACTAGAGCAGCTCCCTACCAAGGCACAGGAAGGCTCAGGACACTAAAAATTGTACAGGGGACATACTGCTCCCTGCTCCAGGCAGCCAACAGGGAAAGCCCGCATCCCGAGTGCTGCAGAGCGCTGCAAGGATGCCCACGGGGAATGCCCCTGCACTGACCAAGCCTGCGCCTGCTGCCTCTGCCCCAGGGACGCAGGGTGAGGCATACAGCCGTACCCTGTTTAGCAGGCTCCGGCTCACCCTCTCTTCTCTCAACCATGTGCCCTTTGAGGATGAGAAACCCCCAGGTGACCTACACCACGCCACATCCACAGCACACAAAGATCCTGCTTCTTCAGGTCCCCCTGAAGAGAGAAAAAAATCAGAGGAGAAAGGAAGTGTGCCCCTTTAACAGAGAGATATAATTAACCATTCAAACAATTTATCAAGGTTTCTCAGGCATTTCCAATCACGGCAATTTTAAATCAAGGTTGGATGCTTTACTTCTGAAAGAAATGGTCTTGTTCAAACAAGAATTATTTCAGGGAAGTTTGATAGTATATGTTATAAAACGAGGTCAGACTAGATTATCACAGTATTCCCTTCTGGCATTATAATCTATGAATCTATAAAAGAGAAAGGATTTAATTGATGAAGTTTAGCCCCATTAGCCCCTCATTACCAGATGACATTGTCATCGTTAATCTTTGACTCCGAATGACTACAGACCCAAATTCAACCTTTTCTCTCTAATTTTATATACATTTTATATCTATGATATACACACATGGTTTCAAGGGATTATAAAATCCACCCTTTACCTTTTCCCTGCATTAAGTACATGGAAAACATTACAGATTTCAGAATTATTCTATTTGCAGGGCACTGACACTTTTTTTTTCTCAAAAGGAGTTTTTTTCAGTAGATTTTCAAAGCGAAGGAAAGGAAAATGGATTCAGACTGAAGAAAGACGTCCAGGGATTGCTATGATGAAGATTTGGGTATGTGTGAAAAATGATGTGCGAAAACCATACCCAGGCAGATGATAAAAATGTACCTTCTTTTTAGCTCAGTGACAACCTTAAACAGATGCCCCCATCCAGATACGGAGATGATCGTAACACTGTTAACAGGGAATCATGATTTACGAAAAGTCTTGTTGAAACCTGGGTTTGGATATCAAGTAAATTCTGAGCAGCAATTTTCTTATATCCATTTATAACCCCCCCAACAGTTTGCAAAAGAAAAGAGGAATAATTGAAAGCTTTCAGACAGTCCATTAATTTTATAGCCCCTTGTATCAAGTCATTCAAATTCATTTCTCAGGCATTTACTTCACTTTTTAACTACTCCTCCTTTCAAAATTTTGTCCTCAGACAAGAAGCGGTACTCGAGAAACTGGACTGCAGTGAAGTGGGTATCTCATCTAGCTTCATTACAGGCAACGAAGGAAAACAGTCAGTTGAGTTCACTTCCGTTTGGATTGGCCTGCTGCTGAAGAACAACTGTGATATAAGGATATCTGAGACGCGTGGAGTATATAAATAGAGAAAATGCAGACGAAATATTGAGTTGACGGAAGTCGATGGCAAAACTGTTAATTTTATTTCATTCCAGGCATACAGGCTCTCCCCCACCCCATGTCTCCATTTCACAGTGTGATTTTTATTTTTAGCATACAAGAATGAATAAGTGTGAATGCGATGATATATTTTTTAGAAGTTAAACCCAAGGTTTATGGAGACAATTCCTTCAGGTACAGATGGACCTGTCTTCAACCCTGGAAAACAGAGGTTGAACCTTCCTGATGCTCGACAGCACTCAGCACTGGGCTGCCCAGGGGGTCAATAAGGCAACAAGGCAGATCTGCAACACGGTTTGCTCCCAAGTGCATTCACCAAGCAGAAGACACACACCAAAAGCCTTGTCTCTATTTTTCTCTTTTCCAAATTAGAAATGGTCGTTCTCTCTTTCTCAAACAGGCAGCTGAAGAATGAATCTGTGCCCCATTTTCAACAGCTTGCTTCTCAGAAGAACAAAGTAAAGAAAGATATTTGTAGCTCAAATCTAAAGTAAACCATACCTGAGAAGCCGGATTAGACAAAAGTCCTTTTTTATCTCAGGTTTTTGCTACAGATTAGGGAGGATTAAGAAAGCTTCCTGCTCTCATTGTCGTGTGAACAACTGTGGCAAAGTGGAAGTTTTAGCAGGCTCCCTATTAACATGAAAGGCCAGCAATGTTTAAAGGTAGGCACAAAAGAAGTTTTTCTACCAGCCTGTGTCACTTCCCCAGAGCTGACAACAGAGAGAGTTCAAAACAAGTAGTTTGGGTTAATAGTGTACTTGCATGTAAATACATAAAAGCTTCAGTGCTGTAAAGCTAATTTAAAAAAGGACATTTCTCTTTATAGTTCCCCTGAGTATAATAGAAGCTATGATATTCTTTCTACCATAATGTACGTTTCATTAAAGAGCTGGAGCTATAATTGTCTACATCAGTACATAGCAGCAGACTGGATAAATTGTCCACATAAATTGCTTAATACAACTCCAAGCCCCGTTCCAGAGCACTGGTGACTCCTACAACTACATCAGTGAGTCCTACCTGAGGTTATGCCACTACCTGCGGCTCCACGCGACAGACACAGAACAAGCCCAAACCCCATAAAACCCCCTGGTGCTGAACTCCACAAACAACAGCGCATTAAACATTTAAACCCGTTCACTACGTTCCACGGTGGACACAATTACATGCCAGTAATTTTGAAGATTTATGTGACAATTATGTATATGAAGCGATATTCAGGCTATCATCATTCTTAATAAATCAATAAAGTCAACTGAAAAATTAAACTGAGCATGTATGGAACATTTGACAGCAAATATATTTTGGTCTCTTAAGCGCTGTCATTTTCATTGCAATTTACTGCCTACCCTACAAGAGGGTTAAATCAGAAAAGTGAATAAAGCAAGAGAAGAGGTCTCAGAAAAGGAACTACAGTGCATTGAATTGCCATTTACCAGTATATCAGCATGGCAGAAGGAAATTTTTGTCATAACAAGGCTGTAACATTTTTTTTAAAGCCAGTTTTGTCTTGAACTTGAAGCTAACGTTCACTAATGGCAATTTTAGGACTGTACTAAAATATAAAATATACTACAAATGTAGAGATGTAATTTCATTGGTTTAAGGTTTCTGTGCATTATTCCTCATAAAATATGAATGCTGTTATCGACTTAGTAGGTAGGATGCAAAGTCTGTCCTTTTTAAGGCTGAAGAGGAAAGAAGGCAATCTCTGAGACAGCAACCATTTTCCAACCTAATGTGTAGACTCAGCGCTCTCCCGACTGAGTTTTTTGATCTTAATCACATTTTGACTTTCTACAAGATACATTTGCATGAAGGATTTAAGTTTGCCCATTTTTCATCCTGCGGCAAAATACAGAGTAGTTTCATTTAGAACGTATGGTCTGCTCTGAAATCATACACAAATGCAGCAATGTATGGCACACACTCATACATGGTACTTATAAAACCACATATATAGGAATATTATCTTGAAGAAATACCTTTAACGAACATGTGAAAGTTTGCAGTTGTTAGTCCACAGTGTTCTAAGCCAGAGAGCAATAACAAAGTAAGCAGCATATGTAGCACATCCATGTGCACCAGGATATTAAACGCTGCTTCGTGAGCGCCTTTACGAGCCTCTGTATTCCCTGCCCTCCTTTTTGGAAGTTATCGCTGTATTAGATGTTGTTGAACATATTTGATATGAAAGCATTGTCTGTTTGCTACCAGTATCTAACGAGTATCTCCCCTAGAGTTGCCAGCAAGGTGCTGATTAATTAACTGAAGTAGTGAAGCTGAATTGTACAACAGCTGTTTAGAGAATTGTCATTAACTCGGTCTCTTTCCTCATCTATTCATTCCCTTGCAGTGCTACCACTAAATTGTAAATTTGGGAAACTTTCCACTGCTCCTACCTGCACTCCTCCATGCTCCATATCAAAGGAAGGGGCTGGTCAAGGCTTATTTATAAAAAGAGAAGGGAAGCATAGAAGGAGGGAGAAGAAGAAAATAAACTTCCTGGAAGTCACAGCTCTGCTGTCACTTGTCAATGGCAGCTGACAATAGATGGTCCTCCAGGCAGAATGTCAAAACAGGAATCACATATATCCTCTGCTGACTGAGAGGTTCAGCAGTCTGACAGCCCTTCCCGGGACCGCTCGGCATCCCAGGGAGGCGGCTCGGCTCTCACGGCCGGCAGCAGCGTGGATAAGGGTGGCTAAGCAGCTGCAGTCCACTCCCACGGTGTAATGACACTTGGCAGAGGATCCCAACCTGTGGACCTCAGCTGCCCCGCTGAATAAAGATGATTATTGAGGAGAGTATAATCTGTATTAAGTGGCAGATGGGGGGGTGGGGGTGAGTGTTGGTAGGACACGCATTTCTCGTTAAAACCTGCTGGATAGGCTTTCTGCACTTGGAGGAGCTGCAGATTTCAAAGGAGAAGGCGCGATGACTATTTTTTTCATTATAGCCTGGGCGAAATTAACGCAAGGCAAAGTTTGGCATGTGCTCCTCGGGCTGATCACCTGATCACCTGAGTAAGCTCGGCTTATTCCATTTGACGTGCTCTGCCGTGACACGCTGGAGATCGAAACGTTAACACCAGCTGCATCTCTAACTGCTGCTCTCTGCAATTTAATTTAATATTATGATTCTTCACATGGGCCTTGGTTTATTACGCTTGAGAATTATGAAAACTGGAAATCACACATGTGATTAAATACCATCTAATCACTCCGTGTACTAAATAAGCCAAAAAGCATCGGAAAATAGATCAGGTACAATTTTGGTGTGAAACGAATGCAGGAATGTATTGCATTGATATAGATGGAGCATCTGCCTCGTGATAAAATTAAGTCTTGTGACAGAAATAAATCACTGTAGGGGAGAACGCAAACCATTATCCAATAGGATTTTCTCTTTTCTTCTTATGTGACGGGACTTATTGGATTCCCTGATGTTAAGACAGCCAAGTGCATCCATGATATGATGATAAATCAGGAAGACTACACAATTTGAAATTTAACAGCTACTTATTTTTGAGATGTTAAGATAAAGGAAGAAATACTTTGATTTCTGCAAGTAACTATTAAATTGGGAATCTCCTTTTCTGATAATCTGATACTCCGTTACTGTGTCATATCATCAAACAATGCCAGCAACCAGCAGTGGGTAAAACAGATTTTGGACTAAGATGAATACAGGAACCACTTATCTTTCTTTTTTCTTTTCCAATATTCGCAGTTTTATCTAAAGAACACCATATAAAGGTTACTGTTGACATAAAAATGTACCATTCTTATTACATTTTCGTTTTTGCATGAATGTATGCTTAAATGGAGGAAAAAAATTTTTTTTGTTGCTACTTTCTACGTTTGAATGAAAAAATCCATATGCTATGTTAAAAATACAGAATAAATAATGGAACTTCAGCATGTATAGTGGTTGATAAATATGAGTCACAAAACATACCTTCATGTTTTAATAGCTTTCCATTGTTAGGAGTATGCTATTAATTAGTGGAAAAATGGATTCATCTATCCAGGATGTACTTGTATTTCTTGCTTTTAACTCTTTTTTCACTGCCGTGACTTTTGGCTACTACCTCAGAACATTAGTAAGGAAAGAATGTAATTGAGGGAAGATTGTTAAGTAAGATTTCTGCCTGTCAGAGTTCAAGGAGCATCTGGACGATGCTTTAGTCATATGGTTTAGTTTTAGGTAGTCCTGCGAGGAGCCAGGCATTGGACTCGATGATCCTTATGGGTCCCTTCCAACTTGAGATATTCTATGATAGTAAAGCCTTTGACACGGTCTCCCACGGCATTCTCCTGGAGAAGCTGGCAGCTCACGGCTTGGATGGGCATACACTTTGCTGGGTAAGAAACTGGCTGGATGGCCGAGCCCAGAGAGTGGTGGTGAATGGAGTTCAATCCAGTTGGCGGTCGGTCATGAGCGGTGTTCCCCAGGGCTCAGTTCTGGGGCCGGTTTTGTTCAATGTTTTCATCAATGATCTGGATGAGGGGATTGAGTGCACCCTCAGCAAGTTTGCAGATGACACCAAGCTGGGCGGGAGTGTTGATCTGCTCGAGGGAAGGAAGGCCCTGCAGAGGGATCTGGATAGGCTGGATCGATGGGCCGAGGCCAACTGTATGGGGTTCAACAAGGCCAAGTGCCGGGTCCTGCACTTGGGTCACAACAACCCCATGCAACGCTACAGGCTTGGGGAAGAGTGGCTGGA